>CAUYPK010066647.1:0-35137 GCA_963574355.1 Loris lydekkerianus | reverse complement strand
AAACCTCATGACCTGTGCTAGCTTCCAATTTTTCTTCTGCAGCTTCCTCACCTCTTTCAGCCTTCACAGAATTAAAGAGAGAATTAGGGTCTTAGTCTGGATTTGATTTTGACTTAAGGGAATGTTGTGGCTGGTTTAATCTTCTATCCAGACCATCCAAAACTTTCCCTGTATCAGCAACGAAGCAGATTTGCTGCTTTCTTATCATTTGTGTGTTCACTGGAGTAGTACTTTTAATTTCCTTCAAAGAACTTTTTCTTTGCACTCACAACTTGCCTAACTGTTCAGCACAAGGAGGTCTAGCTGTCAATTCATCTCAGCTTTCAACATGCCTCTCTCACCAAACTTACCGTATATACTCGAGTATAAGCCAAGTTTTTTTCGACACAAAATTTGTGCCGAAAAACCCGAACTCGGCACAAATTTTATGCCGGAAAAACTCGGCTTATACTCGAGTATATATGGTAATCATTTCTAGCTTTTGATCTACATGCAGTGAGAGATGAGAGATTCTTCTTTTTCCTTGAAGAAAAGGCCACTGTAAGGTTGTCAACTGGCCTAATTTCAATGTTACTGGGTCTCGGGGAAGGAGGGAAGAGAGAGATGGATGAAAGACTGGTCTTTGGAACAGTGAGAACTTAACATAGACAACTTATGTTTGTAGTCCTATAAGGGTGCAGTTTATGGTGACCAAAACAATTACAATAATAACATCAAAGATCATAGATCACCATAACAAAACAGTAATGAAAATGTTTGAAATACTGTGAGAATTACCAACATATGACACAAGGAGAGCATATGCTATTGGATAAATGATGCCCACAGACTGGCACAACACAGCGTACCATTTCAATTTGTAAAATTCACAGTACCTGGGAAGCACAATAAAACAAGATATGTCTGTATCTGTACTTCAAAACATCATGTTGCATATAATAAATATATATAATTCTGTCTAAAATATAATAATTAAAAATGCTAATTGTTGCCTTTGGGGAGTAGACCATGGATAAATTTTCCTTATATCCAGTGATTAATATTAGAAAATTTCTGTAATGTATTACTATTATAATGATAAAAAATAAATTTTTTTTTCAAAAAAAAATTTTTTTTTATTTTAAATTTATTTATTTTTATTGTTAAATCATTAATACAATCAAGGTCAAATTTTTTTTAATTTTAAAAGTAAAGGTAGCCAGAACTATCCTGAGATGGACAGTACTTTAGGATGGGCACTTAAGCTTCTCTATTTCCCATATTCAGGTAGTATAGGTTAGACCAGCTAATTATGGATTCCTGAGATGGTTCAGTCCATGACCATATCATCCTTAGAGAATATAATACTGATGACAGTTTTTCTTCCTTTCTCTTGGTAATAGTATATTAATTGATCCATCAACGTAAATATGAATTTTTTTAATGTGATCATACAAAAGAAGGTAATTTTATTTTGGACATAAAAGGCATTCAACCTTGAAACAAAAGGTGTCTAAACTCCTCAAGTTTCACACCTATGTTATTTTTATGCTTTCCAACACAATAAATCACCAGAAAGACAAATCACCAAAAGTTGAAAGGAAAGCAACTAGAATGATTTAGGAGCTTTGTGAATTGATTTCTAAGAAAAGATTAAAAGAACTATGTATGTGTAACTTGGCTAAGTGACAACTAGGGCTAGAGGCAAAGAGAATTGTCTCTAAATATTTGAAGAGTGTAAACCATGCAAAACCCGATCATATGCTACCTTAGGCAAGTGGGAGATCTGAGTGACAGCTTTTCATACTGCACACTGGCCTATTTTATCTCTTGGCTACTGCCTTGGAGAAAAGAAAAACAGCACCAGATTCTATCATTGTTCTCAACAAATATTTAGAGAGTATGATATACTGAACTCTGAGGGCAAGAATAAAATGGATCGGGCATACTAGGCCCTGGCCTCAAGAAGCTTGCCTTCTTGTTTTGCCAGTTATCCAAGCATTGAAGAACTTGAAGCCTTTGTCTAGACTTCCTTTATTTCCCAAACCTTAAAAATTATTAAAAATTCTCTTTTAATAACCCTATCTCACAGAGTGAAAGAAGTGGAGAAATTAAAGAGAAATTTCTGGAGGAGATGTTTTAGAAACAGGTTCTTGTGACTCACCTTTTCAGGAACCTGGAAATGGGTTAGTATTTCCTTCCTCATGTGGTCATCACAGACAAGGGAACTTCCTCCTACCCCCCAATGTATCTGTGGTAACTTAAACAGGATAGCACAAAGATAAAGAGCCTGAACCCAGCACAAACTCTGTATTCCCAGTATTATTGCATTTTACAACTGCATTGATAATTGATATTTATGATGATAGAAAGACCTTGCATTGCACACTTTTTGATGATAAATCTGCTTTTACTTTGTATTGTTTAATATAAACTGTGTGAGGCATGAGAAACTGAAGTCAACAACATATATAGTTTGAATTATAGGATTTTATTAGGTTTCTAAGGATTAGATTCTTTTGAAATATTTAACCAATGACAGTTTAAAGTATAAATTGGTGTTTTTAGTTCAAATTTTTTTTAAAAAATTAAGTGTCTGTTACATTACAAGCACTTTATGGACTCCTTGGGAGACACAGAAAGAGATAGGCTATGGTGGAGGTGGCTGGTGCACAGTAGGTGCACAGTATATGTCAGTTGAATGTGGATATAGATATAATTAAAAACCATAGCAGTTACCCTCATGGAACTTTTCCATATTGGAAAAGAAACTCCTTCCTTACTTATCGGTGATATTCACTATTTTAAATAATGAAGTGTATATTAGAAATATTAGGTAATGATTTGTGGTACAAATTAAAGTGCTTCTTTCCCTTATTAAGAACCAGAGTTGCTCTTCTCAAAATATGTTGAGCTCGTTCAGCGTATGAACTTTGTCTTTTTCATATTTTTCTAACACCAATCAGTGGGTCCACATTGTAGGTACTCAGGAAGTGCTTGTTGAATGAATGACAAACAAAGATACAGTAAACAAGATGCCATGATCCTGGCTCCTGAAATCAGCTCTTACTGCCAGGTTCTCTCTGGAAGGAGCTTTGATTGTTGGTCTCTTCAAGACAAAACAAATCAAGTAGGCTGATTACTTTCACAAGTGATTAGCTACATTTGACGGCTCTTATGCCTGATTAATCACTTTTTTCTCTCTGTTCAGAGTGTTATTACTTTATAGACAATGACTTGTTGAGTGTTGTTGCACATAGTTTTTATTACTTGAAGCCTTGTCTCACAGACTAGGTTGACTGGAATGTTGCTGTCAGAATTTCTGTATATAGCGCTTGATAGTTTTCCGTGTTCACTATCATGGAAACAAGGAAGAAAAACATAGTCTTCTTGTCAAGAGCAGCACAGATTCATGTATTAACTGAAAGAAATAAAATTATGAGGTAATGAGAATCTTTCTCAAACAAAAAATCTTTGAAGATAAACTTTTTATGTCACTGATTTTGTGAATGTAAGAATCAAATAGAAAAACACGGAACCTACTTGTTCAAAAAAGCATTGGATGTGATTCTTGGATTGAAATATAAAGCATATTCTAAATTAATCCTATGAAATAAATTGAATATGTTTTCTGTGTATGCCAGGCACATTGCAGTGATTAGAAAAAGGGAAAGAAATTGGGTATCACATTAATTGGTATTTATTTTGAAATACATTTTGGTTTGTATTCAATAATTTGCACTTTGTATGAATTTAATTAGTTGGTATGTGCCTCAGGTTGTATTTCAGATGAAAGTGGGAGGTGGGGGAGGTTGGCAATAAACAGTTGTACTATTTTATCAAATTACTTTAGCTAAACTAGACAAAATGTTCACTTGTATAAAGAACAGAATTGAAAGGATTTTATCGTTAGAATGATGATGTTTCAAAAAACGTAAGTCAAGAGATATTGGCACTGTAATTTTTATATTCTAAGAAACTACAAAAATGAACACAAAAAATCCCTTCACATGCAGAAAAAAATGGGTGACCCATAATATGTGCATGCATGTCAGCCCTTCTAAGGATCACTTAAAGTTCCCTAGGTTATTTAAAATTAACTTCATCAATCTAATAAACTAAAGGAAATATAGTATTTCCCGAGCCAGTAAATGGAGACCCTCCAGGGAACTGTACAGTATAAAATATTTGAATAAATAAAAACCTTCTATTTTGTTTAATTTGAATGGAGGTGAATTCAGTTGACAAATAATATAGAGGGAAGTGTGGAAATGAGCTTTTCATTTTGTGGAAAGCTAAAAAATTTTAGTTTTATCAACCACAAATTGGAAATTGCCTGGTGTCACCACCAGTTGTTTTTCCTTGGATTTCATGATTGCACCTTACGTTGAATTACTTAGATGAGAAGCATGTGGGTAGGACTTGAGAGAGCAGTACGTTCCTCAGGTATTTTGCACTTGTAGGAGCGGTCATATTTTTAATACCCAGGGAGGTACTGATATTAAAATGGTGCTTATGGATGAGTAAGAGATAGATCTGTGTTTGAGGGCACAGGTAGCACAGTATTGATAAAGTTTTGTGGCTTATAACGGGTAATAGGAGCCTTAACATAGCACTAGCTTAAATTTGAGAAATTTTAAATAGTAAATGACAAATAAAAAGGGAGGAGAATTTTAGAAGTGGCTACTAACGATAGAAGTAAAATTACACAGGGGAAGGAAACTCTTTATTAATAATAGCTAACAATTGTTCAGAAATTTTTAGTTTGCAAACTACTTTCACAGACATCATCCTATGTGATCTTTGTAACAGTCCGTGTGAAGGAGGTACCATATATACTCGAGTATATACAGTATTATTCTACTGGTTATCTGTTAGGAAAGTGAGACTCAGTTTACATGACTTGCCCACGGTCAGTCATATAAGTGATAGCCCACTGACCACATATTTTCATCCACTATTTCTAAACTGTTACTTCACCTTTCACCTTCTCAATCAAGAAATGTAACTTTTACTTCTCAATTTTTATTTGCTCTGTTTGGACCAAATGATTGATTTGGGGCTTGGTAATAATGAAAAAAAGAAAAAAGATTACTTTCTAAACTTCTGTGAAATAAGCAAAGTCATATTTATTAGTTGCTTTATATAGGTATAGTTAGTCAGTGAAAGTCAAATGTAATTTAAAAATTTGTTATTATATCTAATAATTGGCCAAAGCATTTTTCTTCCCATGAAAAAAGGATCACAGAGGTAGATATTCCCAGAAGATTTAGCAAGTGAGACACTTGATCGGAAATAGCTAATATTCTGATAAATAGGAGCATCAGTTTATCAATGTATCACCTGTGTACATGAGTTGGCGGAGACTATCTAGAAAACAGACATGAGAGGGTAGGATGCGGAAGTGGGCAGTAAGGGGTAAAGCAGCAGCTGAAAATACTTAAAATCTCTAATGAGATAATTAAGACTAATTAGCTGGCCCTGTAGGCAGAAAGCAGCCCATTAAGTCTGGATCCAGTTTTAATAACTTACCTGGTTTTAAAGGTAGGGAGTCCAGAGCACACCAGGGGATGAGATGCTTCATGGATGAGATTTTAGGGTGGTTTCTGAGAAAAGGAGTAACAGTAGTCTGCAATGGACAGTGTATTTTTCTTCTGGGATCTGAAATAAACATTCTGCTTCCCTAGGGAGAGGGATTATAGACAGCTTCAGTTTTCTCATCTATTAAATGGAGATACCTACTTTAACAAGTTGTCATACAGTTTAAATAAGATAAAGATCATGCCTGTATTCCTTGCATTCTGGGAGGCCCAGTGGGGCGCATCACTTGAGCTCAAGAGTTCAAGACCAACCTAAGCAAGAACAAACCCCCATCTCTACTACAAAAAAAAAAAAAAAGAAAAGAAAGAAAGATAAAGATATGTACAAGGGCCTACAACAATTCTTATTGAAAGCAAGTTTTTAAAAAATATTAATTAAGAAATAAACCTATTGAGAGTACAATTAGAAGCACTGACTGACTGCCCCTGCAACCTCATAATAAGGCAAGATCGGTGCTCTTAATGCATCTACTCTGCCCTCAGTACTTGCAGCTATTATTTCCCTATAGAAACAAGAGCTAATGACACTTTCTGACTGATACTAAAATATCCTGCCCTGCCTGAAGCCACAAGTCATTTCAGAGCTAGCTGGAACTCCTAAGCAGGTTAGAGGGAAACTGAAAAGAAAACCAAGTCTTACTATAATAAAACTGTGGGGGTGATGTTCTCATGAAGCATTGGGGAACACCAGGTGATGTGGTCCTAGACCTACAAAAGTCTCTTCGGGTATCATCCATTGTTACTTGGCTTGGAATGTCTTATTTTCTTCACCCCAGTATCTCTATGTTTCCTTGTTTGTCCCGCCTCTTAACCAGAGTGTCATAACAGGAGACCTGACCTTTACTGTGTTAGTTTCCTATTATTACTGCTGTAACAAATTACTACAATTTAGTGGTTTAAACAACAAAAATGGAATATTTTACAATTCTAGAGTTCAGATATCTGAAATGGGCCTCAGTAAGCAAAAGTCAAGGTGTCAACAGGGTTGTGTTTCTTCCTGGATACTCTGAGGAAGAATCTGTTCCCTTGTCTCTTGCAGCTTCTAGAGCAGTGGTTCTCAACCTTCCTAATGCTGCGGCCCTTTGATACAGTTCCTGTGGGTCATGACCCACAGGTTGAGAACTGCTGTTAGAGACTGCCTGCTTTCTTTGGCGCTTGGCTCCCTTTCTGCAGAAACATCAGTCAGAGTCCTCATGCTGCCATCTTTGTGGTTCTCCCACATCTACTTCTCTCTCTCTTCCATTTTCAAGGTCCCTTGAATTATATTGGATCCAACCCAGAATAATTTTCAATTTTAATGTCAGTTGACTAGCAACTTTAATTCTCCTTTCTCTTAACACAGGTTCCAAGGACAAGAGGGGACGATCATTATTCTGCCTTCCATGCTTATTATCACTAATGCCAAAGTGTTTCTCACAATACTTATACAATGAATCCTCAGTAACTGTTGGCTACCATCATTTATAATTATCTTAATTATTTCCTTGCCATTTATCCAACTTCCCAGTTATCCTGCAGCTATTTGCATTCAAGTTTGAGGAAATGAGAAGTTTCACTGTTGTATATTCATTTGGAAGGGAAGCATACCCAGATTTTTGTTGTGGGTTTTTTGTTTTGTTTTTAGGATTCACTTGCTATATAATTGGCCCTTTTGAAGTGTACAGTTCAGCAACACTTGGTGTTTATTCATAAGGTTGTGCAACATCACCATTATTTAATTCCAGAACATTTTCATCACCCTACAGAGAAACACTGTATGTTTAAGTAGTGACTCCTCTTTCCTCCTCTCCCATCCCTGTAAACCACTAATCTGCTTTCTGTCTCTGTAGATCTGCCTATTCTGAACATTTCATATAAATGGAATTATATAATATGTGTAATATGTCTACCTTCTTTCACTGAGTGTAATGTTTTCAGGGCTTAACATGGATCAGTACTTTGTTCTTTCTATAGCTAAATAATATCCCATTGTATGCACATACCGTATTTTGTTTATTCATTCATCAGTAGATGAATACTTGGATTGTTCCTGCCTTTTGCCCATTATAAAGTAACGTTGCTATGAACATTTGCATACAAGTTTTTGTGTGGACATGTGCTTTTATTTCTTGTGAGTAAATACCTAGGAGTAAAATTGCTGGATTGAACAAGAACTCTAACTTTTTGGGTGACTGTCAAAATATTTTCCACAGTGGGTCACCATATTACATTGGTTGTACCATTCTATATTCCTACCACTTGAGGTTTTTTTTTTTTGGGGGGGGGGTTGTTTTGTTTTGTTTTTTTGAAACAGTCTCACTTTGTCACCCTAGTAGAGGGCTTAAACGATTCTCACTTTGACAGTCTCACTTTGTCACCCTAGTAGAGGGCTTAAACGATTCTCTTGTCTCAGCCTCCCAAGAAGCTGGGACTACAGGCACCTGCCACAACGCCCGGCTGTTTTTTGTTGCAGTTGTCATTTTAGCTGGCCTGGGCTGGATTCGAACCCACCAGCCTGGGTGTATATGGCTGTTGCCGTAACCACTGTGCTATGGGCACCAAGCCCCGCTTGAGGTTTTAAATTGTACAAAATAGTAAGTGAAATGTCCTACAAATTGTTAGCAAACATATTAAAAGAGTTGTTACTGCATTTTAATGTGACTTCTCTGAAGTCAGAAAATGTTAGAAACTTACAGAATGAATAACTTTTTGTTATATCTTAGACCTGGAAACCCAGTGAAGTGACTGGCTTTGGGTTTTACCTAAAAGCCAAAGAATTTATCATTTCTATATATGCATGACCGAGAATTTATCATTTATGTTAATATTTACTTTTCCTAATGGTAACAAATATATTTAGTCTATAAATTGGCATTTCATATTCAAATCATATTAGTTTCTGGATCTATGTCTTGTTTGAAAACAAAACTACCAGTTTTAATTATTTATAACATGATTATTTATACGTTTAGCATACTAAATATATGGCTGCATGCTTGAATATGAATTTCTAAGAGAGTGTGCTCATGTTTTCCCCTTTGACATTAAAAATAGTAAATGATACCTCTATGGGTAATACAGATGAGGAAAAAAATTTTTGCTAGATGTTGGATAAAGTTGTTTGCATGATATAAATAGTAATGTCCAGTTCTCCAGCTTTAGTGATACAATATACCATGTTGCAAGAATAGAGGAACAGTGCTAACAGTGTTGTAATAATGCACCAGGGTCTCACATTTGCCTACTTTAAGCTCAAATGATGAATTCCATTTTCCTTACTAAAATCAAACTGATTGTTCTTCACCCTCTTCTGACTTTATGCAGCTCCAGATTCACCATTCTGTGACACTAACGTTATCCCCACCTCTCATGCCTTCTACCCCATCAGAGGCATAGAAGGAAGAGCTTGGGAGTAAAGCACACCTGCCTGATGGGAGATCCTAGTTCACTGGCATTTTCCAGCTGGAGGATGTTGGGCAAGCTACTTAACTCCTTTGAACCTCTCTGCTCACATGTAAAATTAAGGAAATCATACAATTTCCTGGGATTATGACCATTAATGACTTGCAGCAGTGCTTTGAACATACTAAAAGCCACCTAAGTGGTTTTTAAATAAAGTACTAAGTTCATTGCCTGAATGTAAGTACTCAGGAAGTATCTGCTGTTATTTAATCACTCTACAAATACTTTTTGAGTGGCAGACCCTATTCAAGGCAGTAGGGATACAGCTATGATCAAAATAGACCAAATTCTTCCCCAGGGAGCTTACGTTATAGTAGAGAGGATAAACAATAAATTAATATATAAACTAGTAGCCAGTAATACTAAGCCCTATAAGAAAGTAAAGCCCATTATGGGATTAGAACGTGATGGGGGTACACTGTGGGTATCTTTTTAAATAGGATGGTCAGGGAAGGCCTCTCTGAGAAAGTGACATCGAAATACAATTGCTGCTCACATTACTGTTTTTAGTATTTTCTCCTTCATTTCTCCCTGCACATTTTTGTGGTTTGTCTCTTATGTTCCTCTTGTTCCTGTTCACCTCCAAATTTGACTGGAGAAAGATGTAAAGTTAGAAAGGTTTTTGATCTGTAGCTCAGAATATTAAGTGAGGGGTTAAAATGTTAAAATTTTGAACTTCTCTTTGTTCTGCGTAAACATCCTTACCTTGGGAAAGCTTTGTTTCCAAATGAAGTGTATTGGGCTGTCAATCTTGTAGTCATACTTCATTTGATTACCATAATCACGTCTCTTAGTCTGTATTAAACTCGAGACAACAAAAATGCTAATGGCTATCATTTATTAAGTACCAGGCGCTGAGTGAGAGGGGTTACAGATGTTTTGTCATTTATTTAATCCTTACAGCTAACTTCATAGAGTAAATATTATGTCTCTTAATTATAGATGGGGACACTAAAGCTTATATGAGTGAAGTGACTTCACCCAAAACCAGACAGCTAACAGCAGCAAGGCCCGGATTCAGGCTTAGATAAACTGTCTGATTTTAAGGCATTCACTTTCCAGCACCCATGTCTGCCTACAGTGATAATTATCACTGATTTCATTAATTATTCCACATTTAGAAAACACTTTTATCTTAGAAGAGTAAAATTGCATGGCTTAAATATAATGTGCATATATATTATGTATTTGGGATTTGGTAATGTTTGCTTCAGTTATTTATTGTGTTAGTCTATATCAGGTCTTAAAAAAATAAGTTTTTTTTTTAATTCACCTTTATTAAGCAACTACTTCTCATTCAAACACAGTATTTCCCCTAATATACTAGGCACTGTTCTAGGTACTACTACTATAGTATAATACTAGTACACCACTAGTGTTTTTAAGCATCTTCTGGTTTTCATATATTATAACAATCTTTATAATAACTGTCAAAGACAGATATTTTTATCCTTATTTTATAGCTGAGGAAACAGGCTCAAAGTGATTAGTAAAATAGTCAAAGTTAAGCAATACATAGTGGGGTTGGACACCTGGCCTTGTATACTACATTGTTCTGCTGTGCTGAAAAACACAAAGATGCCCAGGTTTAGCTCTCCAGAAGCTAATGTGAAGGTAATTATCAGTGTATGCTGGTAGAGCTAATAACTTATATATATGCACATTATAAATTTTATGTCATTTAATCCCCATAGTAATCCTGATTAAATGGTGGTAGTGGTGGTATAATAGGTGGTATTACTGGTGTTATTAGATATATGCTTGAATATGTCTTTGATATCTGCAATTCAGAGCAGACTGATACTGAGACAAAAAAGCTGTGAGAATCCAAGGAAGAAGGGAGAATACTTGATTGGAGATTGGGAGAGCTTAGCTAGATATTAGGAAAGATACTGTTTGACCTAGGCCTTGAAAAATAGGAGTAGCATCTGTATAGGTCTCATGTTATCACCAGTTGACAAGAAAGGTCTATCTCTGAAGAATAATTTGGTCCCATAGCCAATTGTCAGACCATGCATTATAATTTGGTCTGCCTTATTCTTTACTCAGGACCTTGACTCTTCCTTGTCTACAGTAAAGCATCAGGAAGGATTCATTGGCCTTTTAGCATTTCTTTGTGAGCAAAGTTAAGTCCCTGATTCTCTTTGGCTCCTGAAACAAAGTATGTGAAGTTGAACAGACAAGAGGAATCACAGAAGATCAGATCAGCCACTTTACAAGTCAAGGAATCTACCATGATCTCAGTTTCTTTTTGTTTGAAGTGATGTATATAACTCAGCACCCATCGCTCGGTGGTTAGGGCACTGGCCACATGCATCAGGGCTGGGGGGTTTGAACCCCACCCAGGCCTACTAAACAACAATGACAACAACAACAGCAACAAAAGAGCCAGGCTTTGTGGTGGGCACCTGTAGTCCCAGCTATTTGGGAGGCTGAGGCAAGAGAATCACTTAAGCCCAAGAGTTTGAGGTTGCTGTGAGCTGTAACAGCATGACACTCTGCTGAGGGCAACATAGTGAGACTCTGTCTCAAAAACAATAAAATAAAATAAAAATAATAAAGTGATGTATAGGCCAATGTTCCTCAAACATTTGCAGACATCTGCATTCACCTAAAGGGCTTGTTAAATAAACCAAAGTTGTTGGAGCCCACCCCTTAAGTTTCTCAAGTTTCTGATTCAGTAGATCTGGGATGGCACCTGGGAATTTTTATCTAAGAAGTTTGAAGGTGATGCTGATGCTGCTAAACTTTGAGGACCTTTGGTCTCTTCTCTGAGAGTTTCTTCCCTCTTTAATGCTCTGTTTAATTTATTTTATTTTATTTTTAGACACAGTTTCACTAAGTTGCCCTCGGTAGACTACTGTGGCATCACAGCTCCCAGCAACCTCAAACTCTTGGACTTAAGTGATTCTCTTGCCTCAGCCTCCCAAGTAGCTGAGACTACAGGTGCCCACCACAACGCCTGGCTATTTTGGGGGTGTAGTTGTCATTGTTGTTTAGCAGGCCCTGGCTGGGCTTGAACCACCAGCTTTGGTGTATGCTACCACCCTACTCATTGAGCTATGGGTGCCAAGCCAATGCTCTGTTTAGAAATGCTACTAATAGCATAGAAATCAAGAGGTCTAAATCATACATTTCCACCTCCAACTAAATATGCCACTGTAAGCAGGGCACTTAACCTTTCTCTGCCTGTTTCTTCATCAGTAAAGTGGGGCTCATAGCACCCTGTGGCATAGGTGAATTAGTGGATTCAATCTTACGTTTAAAAGAGCCGCACCTTGAAAAGAATACTTTATAAATTCTTAGTTGTGCATATTCATGTGTGAAGATTTTGCTTTGACAGAATCCTTGAGGAAACTGTAGTCTACCTTTAAAGTGAAAAATTAGGCCAGGTGCAGTGGCTCACGCCTATAATCCTAGCATTCTGGGAGGCTGAGGCAGGTGGATTGCCCGAGCTTGGGAGTTGAAGACCAGCCTGAGCAAAGCGAGAGTCCATTTTTTACTGAAAATAGAAAAACTAGTCAGATGTGGTAGTGGGCACCTGCAGTCCCAACTAATCAGGAGGCTGAGCCAAAAGGATTACTTGAGCCTAAGAGTTTGAGGTTCCTGTGGATTCTGATGTCGTGATATTCTTATACTCAGGGCAACTGAGTGAGACTGTCTCAAAAAAAAATAAAAAATAGGCCGGTCACCGTAGCTCACGGCTATAATCCTAGCACTCTAGGAGGCCATGGCAGGTGGATTGCCTGAACTCGGGAGTTCGAGACCAACCTAAGTCGTAGCAAGACTCTGTCTCTAAAGATAGAAAAACTCACTGGGTATTGTGGTGAGCACCTGTAGTCCCAGCTCCTTGGGAGGCCCAGGCAAGAGAATTGCTTGAGCCCAAGAATTTGAAGTTGTTGTGAGCTATGATGCTATGGCACTCTACCAATGGTGACAAAGTGAGACTCTGTCTCTAAATTAATTAATTAAAGTGAAAATTAATAGGAAATGTCTTCTCTGTAAAGAAAAAGACTTCTCTGTTTAAGAAGTGTACCATGGAAAATGTACTTAAAACCCAAATGAGACCACATCCTTTTTGGCAGATAAAGTTTCCTGCCATTTATTTAACAAATTAATGTTTTAAAAAGAATACAAATAAAAGAGGATAATAACTTAGAGCTATCTGGGCACCTGAGTCTGTGGACCCTTTAGGACTTGGCACCTAAAGAAAAGGGAGAAAAAAAAGATTCTTGTCTCTGAGGCTTTTTGCATACCTTCCTTGAGGCATTAGGGAAACTCTGGGGTCCCACAGCTAAAAGGTTGAGATGCCTGGGGCATGAATCTATTAGATCCAATAAAGAGCCAGGGGGGAAAAAAATGGCTGGTAAGTAATTTTTCTGTTTCATTTGGTGCAAAAAAAAGGCAAAACACCAGAATATTCAATGAGCCAAAGCACTAAATGTGTAAATGCAGGCTGACCCCTCCCCAGGACTACATTTTAGTGATGTATCCCTAAGTCTGAATGAAGCAAGCAGTGCTGAGGTTAATGTCCAGTAACAGGCATTTAAACCGTGGTGACCTTTTTGTTTCTCTGATAGGTGAAGATGAGGATGAATTTGAGAATTTCATGCTGCCTCTTACAGTTGCTTTTGAAACAGTATTACAAATATTCAACAACAACTTTAAACAAGAAGATGTAAAGGTAGGTTTTTTTCCAAACATGAGGAGAGACAATTTTGCTGTTTTCTTTCAGAAAAGGTTTTTGCATTTGTGTGTACTTTGTGCTTCGTCAGACCTGCTTTCCCAATTGCATGTGTCTTTGAGTTGTACTTTTCACTTAAGCACTTTTCTGGTTTCTTATACAAATGGACTTTGAGGTTAGCGAATGGTTTTGGACAGTCAGTTCATGATTAGATGATACAGATTTGTCTCTTGTGTCAGTTACTATCTTTAATTGAACATTTCTCATGGGCACACCACTTTAAACATCCCTGTTCCCTGATCCACCCTGCACTCTGTTTCAAAATATCTATATGGAGGAATACACAGACATGTACATGCTAAAACTGTCTCTAAATATTTTTTTAAACAAGAATTTATATAAATCAAGACTTTATTAAATGGCTGGGCATATATGTATAAATAGGAACTGGTCTTTGAAGTATTGCATTCTTAAACTGAACAAAGTGATTAGGATAACTGATAGCTAAATAAGGTTTTTATGTGCCTGTGGGAGCCATATTAGGATTGATTTGACAAGTCAGTTCAGCTGTGGCAACAGTCATAATATCTAAGACAACATTATGTTTTATTAGTAAAATCCTTAAGTGTAGCAAGCTGTCTGTGACAAAACAGCCCCATATTTTAAGGTGGGGGATGGGTAGCACAAGCCCTGCTAAATAGGATAGTATCTCCTGAATTATAATGTATCAAGATTATATTAAATAGACTGACACAGATTATTATTTTTAAAAGACTAATAAACGTACTCCAGAGAATGTGGACACTTTTGTTGGTGATGCTTGAGTCACGTATTTAATTGTTATTTGAAATACATTGTATTTACCATCTTTTGCAAGGCTTCTCTTCTTTTTAACAACAACAACAAAAAAAGAAAAAAACAGCAGTAAGAACCCAAAGAGAAAAATGGTGATCTTTGATGATTATTTTTACATAATTGTTCTACCAAAAATTAATTTGCCAAATGCTGCATCTTTTTAGTTAAAATTTAATTTTTTAAATAAATATTTGTTAATATGGCATAGTCACAGAATTTTAAAACCAAAAAGGCTCTTACAGATTTTCTCTGTTTATAGTCTTCCTGAAATTCTTCACCTGAGTTTCCACTCAGGTTAGCAATATCTTTGGATGTCATCCAGATACTTTCAAGATCAACAAAAATCTTCATAGCTTTAAAGTGGCTTTTGATGCCCTTTATGAAAAAGATGCAGTGAGGTTCAAAAACATCATCTTTGTAAAATTACATCTGTCTCATTTGAAGATTTCATTATGTAACAAACCCGTTTTGATGGAATCCCATCTAAACCATCTTCATGGAGTCATTTTTAATGGAGTTTCAGTGATGTATCCCTAAACCAGCAAGTTCTTAACGACCCTGGAAAGTGACTGCTTGATTACACTTTAACGGTATTTGCAAATAAAATCACAAGTAATTAAGGGGAAATCTCCAGGCTTTTGAGCAAGTTTGATGCATGATAACTGCCTGATTCAGCTTCATCCAGAGTAATGCTGTGTAGGCAACAGCTACTGAGATCAATAGCAACGTAATGATAGTGGCAGAATTAAGTGAGTAACCTGAGAACTGTGCCTCAGAATGCATGCAGCTGCCACGAACCAAGGCCACACAGTGCACTCGGTGCTTCCGTCCTAAATGTTCATCAAAAGACGCCCTGCAGGAAAATGGAGTTAGATGCTCTTTATTGCTGATCGTGTCTCTTGCCACATTTATCAGGGAAATTGGATTAGCAGTTGGCAGCTGCAGGTAGACAAGATTCTGCAGTGATTAAATATGCAGCTTGGCTGCATTTGTTGTGACAGACCTTTAGTAAATTCTACTGTAAGCACCATCTGTCTAATTTGTATAAAGAAAACTTGGTGCTTTAAGCTACCGATAAAACTAAATCTGTTGCTTTATCATAAACAAAACTTTTGCACTAAATGCTTTTAAATGTAATTTATTAGGTTAAGGCTATTTTTCTATCATGATGAATAAATAATACATGCAAAAGTGCTTTCAGGTAGTTCATTTTGTAAGTACTAGAGATAAAAACATTTCTGTTTTGTTCTTCAATAAAGTATTTAGTATTCCAATCCACAGGAGGTAATGCTGTTAAAATATCTCTATGAAAATGCCGCAGGACTGCCAAATTCATTTAATTTGCAACCCTTCCCAGGATCTTCTAACTCCCTATTTATAGAAATTATTCAAATGCAGATTTCAGGATGAACTTAAACATTAAGGACCTATGTTGCTAAATTGAAATATAGTTGTGAGGGGAGAAAATGCTGTAAAAACCGTTAAATTTATGGCTTTGTTTTCTTAGTTATAAAATTGGAGAGAACACTGAATTTTTGTCTTAGGTTTTTCTTTACAAAATAAGGGGAAAAAGAAAGAAAATTCATGACAGATCCTGGCTTTACACTATTATTTCAAATTATGTGTTTTTCCCCCTATGATTGTATCTATGGTAAAATATAGTCCAATATACCCCTGACTCATGCATCATTTTTGATTTGGCCATGACATCATCAGTTTTAAGGAAAATGAATGAAAACTTCTCAGAGGAGGAGGAGCAGTTAAATAGGAACCTGCTATCTTTAGTCCTTTCGTAAAAACTCCACAATGTTAAATTATTTAAAATCCTTGATTTTCAGCATGCGCACATTAAAAGTTTTCGCACTAAGTGCCAAATGTTGCAAACAGCACTTTAACAGAATGATTTTGCTTTGATCCCTGTAGCAGTTCCTGAATAATTTATCACAGGTTATTGCCTTAATTCTGGAGAGGGATAGAGCAATAAAGGCAGATGAAAACACTCCAGTTGAAACACCTTGGGGCCTGCTCATTCCTCTGACACGGCTCTTTTGTTGGAACTATTTAGAGGTTATTAAGATGTGTCTTCAGAATTAAGAGTATGCTGTAAGGATGAAGACAGCCATCTTAATTCTAAAGACAAAGCACAATGACCCTTCACCTTCTTTTTCTTTGTTGTTATTATATAGTAGAATTATGAGGATAATATTATAGCTGCCCCCAGTAGTGCCACTGCAGTAAAGGGTCTGTCAGACTTTCCATTAGAAACCCTGTTTTGGGGGTCAGGGTGGAAGGAGCCTTGTTTCAGCTGTTTCCCAGCCCATTCATCTCACACTTGGCACACAGACAACTGTTCACCATGCAGCAGACTAAAGCACTCAGCAGTTTCTCCTTGACTTATCCTAAAAGGAATCCATAGGACTAGATCCCCAGGCCTATTTCACCCGCCAAAACAGCCTCACTAAAAACATAGGAGCCTCTTACTCTTCAGATCAATCTAGAACCTAGAGTTGACGAACAAAAGGAGAAAGGCAACTTTTAAAATAAACCTCTTTGTACTGTTTTAAATGAGATAGTAAACTGTGGATCCTCTTCCTCCAGAATTTCAATAAGATTACCTCTCATGAACCCATTCCCTAAGAATTCATAGCATAATAGGTGTACAGCATAGCACACAGGAGAACCCAGAGAACCAATTGAACAGAAGCATAAAGTACTGGAACCTATTCCCCATGAATTCATGGCATAACAGGTGTACAGCATAGCACACGGGAAAACTAAGAGAACCAATGGATTAGGAGCATAAGGTGCAATTCATGGCATAATAGGCATTAAAAATAAAAGAAAAAAAAAAAAAAAAAAACAGATTCTTCTCAAATTATTTAGTAGATTGGTTTAGTTAATAGTTTTTCTATGTTGTGCCAGAGCTGGGTATATTTTGGCTTTTGAAAATATACTTTCTTAATGTTATTTGTGCGTCTATACAGATTATTATAGGATTTGATGCTGTTTTGAGATAAAGGTATTGTTTCAGCATAAGAAATGTTTAACATTGCATTTTTTGCTCAGTTGGATTTATTTCAAATATACATTTATTTATTATATGCTTCTGCTCTGTAGTACATTGATATAATTTCATAGCCACATTTTACTACATTAAAAAAACATATTTGAGTCAAATACAGCATTTCTATTAACTTGGCATCTTTTAAGGAAGGAAAAAAATTGAGATAATTCAAAAATTAACCTTTTGTGTATAATGAGGATAGTCTAAGGTATGATATTAAAAGCCCTTTGTAATAGGCACAAAAGGAAAACTAATGGTTCCTATTGACTAATTTTAGAATTAAATGATGGCTATCTCACGTGCATGTGGAAGCTTAAGATTTAAAGAATAGCCTGAAACTTATAAGTTGATGTAATTAAAAATAGAACAAAAAGGCAAAAACACAGGGTGAATAGAGAGACTGCAAAGCCTAGTAGTCAGTACAGAATTGTTCAAAGAAGGCTTCTTAGAAGAGATATTTTGTTCTGACTGTGAGGAATGTGGCAGGCTGAGAAAGAAAGAAACCAGTCCAGGTAGTGAAAAAAGGCTATAGAAAAAGGCAAGTCACAGGAAGGAACTTCAAGGACGCCAACCGGTTATAGGAAAACAAGACTGGTGAGATTATGAGAGCAAAAGGAGCAAGTCACTTAAAGAAGCAGAAATAGAAATTCAAAGTTTTCTGATTCAGAAGTTCAGATAGCTGTCATTCTATAAACTATTAGAATAGAAACTGAATATTCTTAGAAGCCACATCCAGTTATATAGATTCACCTTTTAGGCCGAAAGAGTGAGGAATATAAGAAATTCTTAATACTTCAGAGAGTTAAACTACGATTTGCTACTTTGAAATGTTATTCAGAGATTAAGATGAGGGTCAGAATTCACTGTCTCTTTAGTGATAATTTAAACTCCTTCCTGAAAAGGTTTTCATTTATTACTAAAGTGTGAAGAAAGAGAAAGTCTGATAAAAAAGAAAAGTTCAGAGGCTGTTTTCTGGACAGATACTTCCACTGAAACAGTATCTTCAGAAATCACAGTTGTATATCTCAATTATCCCACCCCCCTTTTGCAATTATGTGTATTCGTGGTCTTTGTTCTGACATTCTAGCATCTGTTCGTGTGTTTTCTTTTGCTCTTCCCAAGCATCATCCTAAGGACAGCTTAATTAAGAGTCTGCAGTACAAGTCAGATCTCTTTTATTCAATAGTCAAGTGGTATATTTCCTCTAAAACTAATACTTACAGAACACTTACTATGTATCAGGCTCTTGCTAGGCATTTTCACATAAATTTATTAGACTTAACTCCTTATAATCCCTCTATGAAAGAGGCATTAATAATGCCCTTTATAGATGAGAAAACTGAGATTGATAAATTACCTTGGCTTTTTGGTCTTAAAGAAAAATGAAGCCACGTCTTATGACATCAGATGTAGAACTATTTTCCTTATATCTTTTCTTCACTTGGGGAATACAGCTCCTGTTCTGGGTATATCATAATACTAGTAGGTCACCTGTCCAGTTTTGTTTTGTCCTAACAAAATTAAGGATATCAGTTAGGAATCTTTGAATGCCAATACATTTCTAGGATAGACTCTAAATTGTGTAGTGGGACTGATTTCATGTGTTATTATTAAATAGTGTCTAGAGTAGACCCTGTGCATGTATCTGTTTTGTGAAATTATCAGTCCTGATCTTTTTTTTATTCTAATGTGGCACTATTCATAAACAAAGTGTATTAAGAATCTAAACATTTAGCAAAGCTACTGGAATTATGATTTAGCTCAATTTATAAGAAGCAAAGTAGAGTTGGTCAGCAGATTTGATGGCTATTTGTTTAAAGAGTCTGTTAGGTTTTCTATAGAAAGATCTGAACGAGACATTTTAGCTAATGAATCAAAATCAGATATGTGGTCATTATTGCCTGATTATTACTCCATCTGCTCTGTGCTAACGTGAAAATCAATTACTGTGTCTCTTTCCCACTGACAGCGTATGTTGATCGGGCTGGCAAGAGATCTTCGAGGGATTGCCTTTGCACTGAACACAAAGACCAGCTACACCATGCTGTTTGACTGGATGTATCCTTATTACACTGTGACAATACCAGCTCTGTGCACAGAGGGATGCCAAGCCCCTCACTTTCGTTTAATAGTACGGCACAGTAGGGAAGAGGAAACAAAGCTAAATGAACTAATGTGTAATCAGCTAAAAATTACAGCACAGTGGCAACAGTGCAGATAACTGAGCACAGCATTTGGAGACCCAGCTCAGAGAGGCCACTTTTTTGGTGGCCTTCAAATATTGACAGCTGAAAAATCACTTCCCTCAAATGGTTCTTTATGTTAGGGTTACAGAGATAATCTAGCTAACATCTTTACTCAGGATCAATGAATCCTGCCCTTTTGGGGGGCAGATTTGAATCTCTGCTCCATCTCAATTAGCAAGGTTGAGAAGGTCATTTTATCTTTTTGAGGTCTTAACTAAATGGTCATGATTTGTTTGGGGGGGGTGGAGGGTTGTTTTTGTTAGTTTGTTTGTTTCTTTGGTTTTTTGAGACAGAATCTGACTCTATTACCCAGGATAGAGGGCAGTGGCATCACAGCTAACTGCAACTTCAGACTCCACAGCTCATGCTATCCTTCTGCCTCAGCTTCCCAAGCAGCTGGGACTACCAGCACATACTATTATACCATGATTGGCTAAATTTTCTATTTTTTGTAGAGACAGGGTCAAGCAATCCCCCCACCTCAGCCTCCCAAAGTGTTAGGATTACAAGCATAAGCCACTGTAGCTGGCCATAATTTGTTATTTGTTGTAAGATTTGAATTTACCTTTGTCCAGGCTATGGGCAGGAAAAAATAAGGACTACCCAGAATGTCTTATGAGGTAAGACTAAAAAGAGCATAAGAGCATGGACTTTGGTGTCAGAACAGACTTGAAACCCTAGTCTTCATTTACTGTTGTAAACTCTGGCAAGTCATTTTACCTCTCTGAGTCTTGGTTTTCTCATTGGAAAACAGAGGTAATCGGGTAGCGTGCCTTATTGTGACTTTAAAGTAGATAATGCACTTTGTGTAATGTCTGACACATATTCGGTAGTTGTAAATGGTTATTAATAATTTTAAAGTATTATGTGAAATTGTGCATAATAAGAAATGATAATTTATTCAAGCCATGTTAAGTGTTATATAATGGTTTCATGCATTTTATACACAAAACCATCAGAGCACATACGAAAAATTCTATAGTCTTAAAGTTAATTTACTGTTTTACATTACATTATTTCTTTGTTCAAACACTTCTTATGCAAACTTTCCTCTAAATTAAATTGCAAAAGAAACTTCTTAAATTCAGTTTTCAATTACTGTGCCATAAGTTGTGGCCAAAACCATAATTAATAGGGGTTTAATAGGCATTTTAAGGGAGAAATCTATACATTATAAAAATTTTTATATATTAATTTGAGTACTGACTTTAGTTATTATTAAAATCTACTTCATCAGATTTATGTGCCCAGAGAAGAGTTAGAGATAAGATTTTCCCATGTCGTTGAAGAATCACATTTATACTTCATATCAGCATATAACATATATACACAGGTATTATAAATTTTAACATGGGAAGTCTTATAATTCTCTTAACTATGAAAGTTGAGGAATTACATATGACCCTTTTATTGCTCTGAACATAAATAGCAGCTTCCAAACTTAAAACTGTCATTTCTTTGAAAAATCAGAAAAATTTACTTTTGACACTTTATTGGTAGTGATCTTGAAACCAAGCTACAAATCAATCCTATATAGCAATTAACATTTCATGTTTTCCTCTTCAACAGTTTTAACCAAGACTCAAAATTAGAAACCTCCTCAGTGTCAAAGAAGAAATATCTGCCATTATTGCTGCTTCCCCAAATTTAGAGAAAACATGATAATTTAAGTTTTTAATTGTCCATTTTCCATTTTCTTTACTTTTTTCTTTTCTTTTTTTTTTTTTTTTTTGGCACCTATTTGAAATGAAACTTTTATCCAGCAGATGGCAGAAAATAGCAAATGGAAAATCTTGGGACTTAATATTTGTTTTGAACTAGAAAAGATTGTCCCCTCCCTCCATTTTACCATAGATGTTGAAGTTATTAGGATCAGGGGCAAAGGGCGAAGTGTCAGTTATACAAGAAGCTGTGTTAGATTGCCAAACGGGGTAGTTTGGTAGTGGCCTTGCTTATAATAATTGAGTTTCAGTAGCAAATCAGCTTCCTTGGGAGAAGGCCAAAGGCTTTTCATAATTGTATTGACAACAAAATGAATATGATAAATGGTGTTCATTCAGTTGAGACAAGATTTATAGTTTTCCTTTGGGCGAGGGATGAAGAGCATATATTTATAATAGTAAAATTTGTTTAAAAGTTATATTATTTGATAATTCAAAAAGCTTTATTAAAATATTTTAAAATACTTTAAACAGTTTCAGGTGATAAAGTATAGCTTCTTTCCAAAATATTCAAGTAATGCAAAAATGAATAAGTATATGATGGTTAAAAAAATCATAGATATGAAAGTCATTTATTCTTCCTGAAATATTGATATGTCAAACCGTCAGTGATGATTCCCACAGTATTGCTAGGGAAAGTTTATTTGCCTTTTATCCACATAAATGTGTGTTCTTTAATTTGTTATACAATCTTTAGCATTCAGAAGAAACATTTTATAAGAGCACATGTCATCTGAAAGTCAAAATGCATTTTATTTATGGCTATTATTTGATAAAATGCTATTTTGGTGGTTAGCTATTTGATTCAAAAATATTTCTATAAACACTGACTGCATTAACTGCTACACAAACTACATTGCTTATCACAAAGTCCTTCCAAAACTAAATTGCCTGAAACTACACAGAAACCATCTTGATAAATTGTTTTTACCACCGGAGAATTAAAGGGGTATCATTGATGTGCTACTTTGCCCCTATGGTGGGAATGCAACAATAAGAAAATGCCTTATCTTTTGGTGCATTTAATCACCTTGTTTAAATTTTTCCCAAATCATACTTAAACTGAAGTATCAAAAATTCATAGGAAAGTTGAAAAAGATAAGGAATGTATGCATCATTATTTCCTCACAGTCTGAATTGTCATAATCTGATATTTGAGCCCACTGTTTTGGGGTCAGGAAATCAGTGCCATTTATTACTGTACATAAAGGCATTACTGACATATAAAAGCAAGACAAGACAGGGATACATGCAGAAGAGCACAGACTTTGGAATAAGGTAATCTTGAATTCCAGTAGTAGTTTTACCACTTAACAACCTGTGGGACTTGTTTGTTTCTTAATGTCTCAGCACCACAGTTTTATCTTCCATAAAACAAGACTAATAATTTCTCACAGATGTGATAAGAAGTATTATGATTATGTAAAGAGTCTAGTACAGTGTCTGGCATACTCCACCACTGTTACTAGTTTCTTTCCCTAATTTGGAATGAGACAAAGGAATCCAATTTGCTCACTTATTCAACAAATTGGGCTAAAGATTATTCTTGATGCATGGGGGATGTAGATTACTTAGACACAAGTTCTAACCCACATAGAATCAGTTAGATACCTACATAAATTACTACAATAAAATGATGGTTAAGTTCCACAGCAAAGATATGAATAGCAGAGTGATTGCATTTAGCTGGGGCATCTGGAAAGGTGAAGATATTGCTGTGGATCTTACCACATAATAGGAATGGACCATGCAAAAATAGGAAGAAAGACAAGTTTTCATTTGGCCTAAGGATCAGATTGAAGAAGGGGGTGGTGGAGATGATGTTTTGTCATAGACACATTTATTTCATGGTTGAAAATGTAGGTTGTCTGGGACTCACATGTGGTGGATATACAAGTAACAAATAATCAAAAATGAATGTATGATGATGAAAATGCATGCAGAGGGCCATATGAATATTGTATGAGGAAAAGATTGGTGTTTTTGGCAAAATAGAGGAAGCTTCCCAGAAATAAAAGTTGGGTCACACGTTGAAAGATGAATTGGCCTGGGCCAGATAGGAGGTAGGAAAGGTTTCCATCAGCAACCCCTTCGTGAACACGGGTCCAGCTGTTTGCATTTCTTGGAGTACCTTTAAAATAAGCTGTGAACTGGCAGGCTATTTCTGTTCTGGAACCGCATCCCCAAACCCTTACCTCCTAACACTTGAAAACTCGTTTGTTGCCTTCTGGTATGTTATGATGTTTTCTCCACTATGAAATCTCAAAAGGAAAGAAATGTTTTTACTCATTTCTGTTTTCTTGGGGTCCAGCACATAGTAACTACTAATAACTACTAGAATGATGGTTGGATGGATGTTACGAAGAAGCATAACTTCTTCACATTTTGCATCCTATAACAGTATTTTTCAACCCTTTTTATCTCATGGCATATTTGAAGCTATAGTTAAACTTCTGCAGCACATTTACATGATTGTGATTTTAAAAAAAAAGAAAAAAGAGTGAAGAAAGGCATATACTCACTGTGCTTTGAACCTCTTTCCAAAAAGAAGTTTTGTTGGTTCGGCATCTGTAGCACAGTGGTTACGGCTCTGGCCACATGCATCAAGAGTGGTGGATTCAAACCCAGACCAGGCCTGCTAAACAATAATGACAACTGCAACAAAAAGTAGCCAGGCATTGTGGCAGGTGCCTGTAGTCCCAACTACTTGGGAGGCTGAGGCCAAGAGAATCACTTAAGCCCAAAAGTTTGAGGTTGCTGTGAGCTATGACGCCACGGCACTCTACCAAGGACGACATAATGAAACTGTCTCAAAAAAAAAAAAAAAAAAAGAATTTGTTTTGTTTGGTTTTTGAGACAGTCTTACTCTGTCACCCTAGGTAGACTTCCATAGAGTCATAGCTCACAGCAGCCTCAAACTCTTGGGCTCAAGCAATCCTCTTGTCTCAGCCTCCCAAGTAACTAGGACTACAGGCGCCACAACAATGCCCAGCTAATTTTTCTATTTTTAGTAGAGACAAGAATGGTATTCTTGCTCAGGCTGGTTTCACATTCACGAGTCAGGTGATCTACCTGCCTCAGCCTCCCAGAGTGCTAGGACTACAGGTGTGAGCCACCGCACTTGGCCCTTTAAAAATTTTTTGCAGCATACCTAAGATCCTCTCACGCACACCAGAGTGCTGTGACCCACCTGCAGAAAATCACTGCTATCAGGCAATGTCATATCATTAATGCCTTTTCTTTTCCATTCATGTAATATGAACTTCAGGAATTCATTGAGAAGATAAGGTGAAAGCATGCCTCTTCTACCTAAGGCCTCCCACTCTTTTCCTCCTGTCCGTATATATGTAGTCCTCACAAGGCCACTTGAAAATTAAACTCCTAGATTGGGTTCTGATTCTCACCCTGTAATCTGAGCCTGGCACTCTCACTCTGAAGCCCTTTTAACCTCCCTGCTTAGTAGACCTTTGCTCTGCTTTGCAATAATCACTCATTTTCTCTGTGGCAGTCACCTCTGTCAGAAGCATATTAGAATTGGCACTTCTCTCATTCCACACAGAAAAGGGAGCATCTCCTCATATCCCCTGGCCTTATCCCATAGTGAATGCAGTGTGCTCTGAAAAATAGGATAGTCCTAAGTACCTTTACAGTGCCTTGCAAAGGGGCCTGCATGTGCCTCTTATTCTTAGGTTCTGAGATTTGGATCTTTTTAGCTTTCTGATAAGCCTTAGAATTGCTTTACACTAATGATCTCTGGGTTTATGCTCAGGAGATCATACTTTCTTACCTGTGCTCTCCTGGCACTGTTCAGAATTTTAGTAGTTACATGTCTGCCATCTGGATTTGAGCATGAATTCTCCAAGAATAAAAGACATATCTTTCTTAATTCTGGATCCTCAGCCCCTAATACCTAGCACATAGTATCTCCCATCTATCAAAAATTATGGCTCTTCTTGTCCATAGGGAAAAAAAAAAACACAACAGCCAAAATAAAGTTAATAATCAAGCTCACTGCTTTTATTTTTTCATATTCATGCAGCTGAAACCTCACTCCCACGTATATGCTAACTTATCGCCCATTCCTGCTGTATTTTCCTTTATAGTGCTTTCTAACATACTGTGTATTTATTTTTTGTGTTATTAGAATATAAATTCCATGTGGGCAGGAATTTGCTGATGTTTTGTTTGCTGGTTTCTCCAGAGAGCCTAAAGCAGCTCTTATTACAGAGTAGGACCTCAGTAAATATGTATTAAGGAAATTGTTTTCATATATACAAATATAGCCTTCACATGGTATCTCTAGTAAGAGAAAGTATTGCTTTTTGTACTTTTAAGAGGTATGTCACTCTTAAAACTATAGATGGCTATGTGTGTTTTCATTGATTATTATGTAAACTATTTCCTAAAGCCTCAAAGTAAAATATACACTTTAAAGAATTAAATGTATAGCTCTAATCAAATATGTTCCACTTCATTTTTAGGTTGCAAGTTCATAGCAACAAATATTTATTGAAATCTACCTGTATTTGTATTTATACATGGCCCATGCATATAATAAATAATAGTAAATATAGGAGAGATAGACAAGTGCTATACACAGGGTTCTATAGGCATACGCAGGTAACACTCCTAACCCAAAAGGAAAGGATGGGAAACAGGTGCATGTGATGTCAGAGAAGGCTTCGTGAAATAATTGACACCTGTACTGAAATCTGAGCGACAAGTAGAAATTAGCAGGAAGTTGGTAGGGTCTCTGTTCTTTATCTCATTGTCTAATGGGGGCAAACAGGTAACACAACTACCAACTCTAATACTCTGTATTTATAAGAGATATATTCACGAGTGTTCATTGAACATAATGAAGCAGGGATTGATGCCTTTTGACAAGGTAGAGAAAATATCCCATGGGAAGTGAAACTTGAGCTAAGTATTGAAAGACACAAATGGGTTAGACAAAAGAAACAATATAAAAAGATATGAAGATGAGAGCTGTCATCAGTGGGTTTTCAGGGAGTTATGAATGGCTGAATCATACAGCAGACATGCTAAGAAATGAAGCTGGAGGTAGTCAGGGGCCAGAGCTTAAAATGTCTTTTATGCCATGCTAAAGAGTTGGAAGTTTATTCTAAGAGCTAAGAAGAAATTACGGTGACCACCTCATTATGGAGGTTTCTACTCATACTACACAGAAAAAGAACATTAATTGATTCAGCTCAGCATTTCCATCTGAAACAAAAAGACAAGTATGCATTGGAAAATACCAGAGAGACACTTGAGGTTAGAAAAAAGTAAAGTGGAATAAAGGTGGTGACACAGATTTTCTGCTGCAATTTTGGGCCTCAATTCTCTATTGATGTTTCTCTTTTGCAAGGAGGAAGCCAGCTGTGAGTTAAAGGGACAGTGCACCTAAGTCAGAGTTTTCCAAGAGTTTAGCATAGACTTGTCAGAGACATCCACTTCTCACTGTTAATAAGGATGTTTGAGAATTTCTTTTTGTATGTTGGACTGTCTTTCATCAACACTTACCTCAAATGAATTAATATTAATAGTTACCCAAAGATTTTTTTCAAGCTAACATCCCAGATGTTCTTTGGTGCTACAGCAGGACCAAGCAGAGCAAGTTAACAAATTAAAAAAAGAGAGAGAGAATGTTGGAATTGAGAAATAGATAATGTGGGGTTTATTATTACTAGTTCCCTCTACTTTTTATGTACGTTTAAAATTTCATGATATTTTTTCTAAGTAGTACGGTAACCGTGAAACTCTGATAATAATAGCTCAAATATGTTTTTATCCTAATTAACTTAATTTATTTTCCTTTTCTAAAATATTTAGCTTAACTCTTTAAATGTAAGAGTGTGTATTTATACAGTAGGCCAAGAATAAAGCAATGTAATATATGGATACGTTACAAATAAGAGCACATAGGGGCCTGCAGCCCCCCAAAATTTAAGTATATCTGTATAGGTTAGGGAAAGCAATTTATAAAATTGCTATTGTGTAGTATAGACATTGGACAAATGTAGATTTAATTTTTTCTTCTTAATTGGTACTAATTCTCAGGAACAATGTTTCTTTATCTTTAAATTCTTTAACAGACTTTATAAAAGGTACCCAACATATCTTCCCATTCTTCAGAAGGCTGTTGAACGGTGGTATAGAGAGCCAGCTTGTACGACTCCCATCTTGAAACTTATGGCAGAACTGATGCAAAATAGGTAAGCAGTATGACAGAGAGTGAAAAAACAATCTATTACTGGCAGAAAACTCCAAATGTCAGACTTTTCCTTCCTGTGTGTGTGTTTTCAAAGCTTAGGAAGAGCCCAGGAACCAATAAAATTAGAGACATAAGATTGAGACTTTTTGAGAGAAAGAAGTATAATGTACTTAGTTTTATATGGGAACTACGGGAAATAGAAAATAAATTAGAAGACCACCTTAGCCACCATAATTTGAAATATTCAAAAACACAAAATGAAGGTGCAGCTATTTTAACTATTTCACTGCTAAAGTACAATTCTAGAGAATTTTAAGCAGAAAAAGAAGTCTAGAGGTCTCTGAGTTGAGATACTTCATTTGATGGACAGGAAAACAATTCCACAGGAATTCAGAGGCACAGAGTTGTCTGCCTCAGGAGCTCTCGGGATTGACCCTGCTTTCCATTCTAAGTTGTACTTCTTCCTTTCTGCCAAGGTGCAGATATTTAGATGATTTATATTCTGAGAATATTCACTGAAATAGCAACTGCAACACTTCTCAGAAATTGCCTGGTTGACATTGTAATTTGCATAGACCAGCAGAGATTCAAATACTCTGCATATAAATATTAATAAAGATGTAGCTAAATGAGAAAAACTCTGCAATAAGCTAATTGTGTTTACCTCTTTAAAATATGTCATTGTGTATATGGCTTAGTACCAAATTACCTGTCACTTGGGCATCCTATTTCATCAATTCCTTTTTGTAAAACTGCATGTTTACAGGGCAGCTATCTAGATAGGGAAGGACTATAGGTTGCAGCTCTAATTTTATCTCTGGTGCTGAATTTTTCACAACAATAATTTAGAATTTTTACTCTAAAAACAAGAGATGGAAAAAGACCTGGCAAAAAATGTGAGTATTGTTTTTGCTGTTAAGTTTTTTAAAAGATAATCTTCATGGGTGCCTTAAATATTTAAGGAAGGATGGCTTTGTATTTTGTATTAGAAATTTAGTTTGCTTTTTAATTAAACGATAATTTTTTTCAACCAGTAATTGATATTATATGTTACTGATATAACATTTAATTGTAAAGGAAAAAAATTCATTGCTTTCTATATTGTAAAGTATTTTATGTTTACCATATAGGCAGATAATTTTTATCTAGCACAATTGTCCTGAGAACTACCTAGTGAAAATTTGTTATCTCAGAAAATATTATGTCTGTATTTCTATAGAATCTAATATGAATTCTTTGTATACATTTCTTTTCTTTAATTAGGACTTCTTTTCTTTAATAATGCCAACAAATGTTCGTAATAATATTTCTAATAGATTATAATTATAGTTAATACTAAAGCATTTTGAAAAAGCGTGGAAAAATAAAAATTTATTTTATTTTTGGCAAACAGGACTTTAACAATTTCTTTTCTTTTTGGCATTTTTTTGCTAATCCTTTTTAAAATATGCCATTATTTCTTAAAAGCCAAAGTGATGTTTAAAAGGCAAATATTATATCAGGATGGCATGTAAGTCCTTTACCTTATTCATACTGCGTTCCCCAATGGAACCAAGGAAGTTAATTGTTCTCAGAGAACTTCTAAAATTGGTTTCTTTTTACTGAAGTATGCAGTGGAAACTATAATCTGTAATGTAATTTAATGTGTTTAAAATACGCTTTGGAAGTAGCAAGATTCATTATGTGAATCTGCTATATGTGCAGTGTTAAAACTACCTGGATTTCCTATCTATCACTTTAGAGTTTCTTCTTAAAAATTTGTCTCAGATTCTGTAGTAATACAGAATATAAATACATTTTTCTGTTCAACTAGTTATATAGACTTACACATAAACAGCTGGGGTTTTTTATTATTACTGTTTCTAGCCACTTTGCATGAAAGAAGAAGGGGCAAGAAATCTGTGATATATGATGTTAGGTTATTATTTTAACAGATAAAAAGTGAACTCTGAGAATCAGCAAATAAGTGAAAATAGGTCTTCTTAATTGTCCTGGTATCTTTATAATGAAAAAGTTAGCAAACATATTTTATCAACAGTTGTTGAATAGAATGACATTTTAAGAGATAATTATACTAGTACTACTTCTAATAAATGAAATGTTGGAAATACTAAAACTGTATTTGCACACAGTCTAATTTTTTGCTACATTTCTTAGATCTCAGCGTTTGAATTTTGATGTGTCATCTCCTAATGGAATTCTTCTCTTTAGAGAAGCTAGTAAAATGGTTTGCACTTATGGTGAGTATTTTTTTCCATATTTGTCTGTGCGATACAGTTTTATCTCTTTGGAGGAAAGAAAGGTTATTTTGTTCTTTTGAACTTTCATGTCTTTGTGAATTTGTGAAGTGGATAATAGAAGTGCAAAAAGCCCAGTAGCTATCATATTGGCACAGGAGAAGTAAGCAGCATGCCTTTGACTACAAATCATACCTGACCAAGTTGCTGATAAAATTGCACTGTCAATAGGCAAAGGTAATACACTAGACAAAATGTTGAGAAGTTATAGCATACTCAAAAGTGCTCAAAGTTATATAAAAGAGTTTGCTATCCTGAGTCAAGGAATGCTTAAACCTGTATGTCACAGAATTTGGGGAAAATACCCTTGAAAAGAGTAGTTAATATTTTATTATAGGGAACTTTAGGGCACTACAGCCCTAAAAACAGAGTTTACTTACAGCCCAAGAATTTTAGAATTTAGTTAGCATTTTGGACCTTACAATTACCGTAAACCCTAATACTTGCCAATTCTGACAGCTTTATCAGTGAAATTCTCTACTATATGAGACCTTTATGTAAACAGAGAATGGGGTAGGATGGATGAGAATTTTTTGTAATCTAATTTAGGACTCACTGACAGAATCTCAGCTGAGCTAGGCTCTGCATTGCACATCATCTTTTTTTTTTTTTTTCAAGTTGAGGTCTGTTTATTATATCAGATAATTTCATCATTCATTTATTCTTTTTTTTCATTCTTTTTTGTTAAATCATAACTTTGTACATTGATGCATTTATGGGGTTCAGGAAACTATATACAATGTGAAATGCTTGCGTTGAACTTAGTAACACGTCCATCACAATTATACTCATTTCTTAATAGTTTTGAAATGTACCATTGCATCATGCAAATTAGGTGAGGCACCCCTCCCCCCCAGAAAAAAATCCCCTCCCGCCTCCCATATCCCCTCCCTTCCCCTCTCTCTCCTCTTCCTTTCTGCTTTCTGGACTATAGTTTTTGCCGTTCATATGAGTGTGTAGGTGGTTATATATTGATTTCATAGTAGTATTGAGTACATGGATACTTTTTTTTCCATTCTTGAGATGCTTTACTAAGAAGAGTATGTGAAGTCTTCATCTTGAGAGATGTTTCCCTGTGTCTTCTTTTTCTCTCGTCTTTGTCTGTTTACTTTCCCAAGTCAGCAGCAATCTCTAAGTACATTTGGTCTCAAAAATTGCCTGTGATTCTCATATTTCTTTTTAAGTACTTACTTAGAAATATATTTTACAAAATTTTTTTAAGCCTTATTATTTTAGCTGTGCGTGTGTGTATAGGAATAACCATTAAAAGTATACTACCTTTAGAAAAGTAAAAGTTATTTCTTTTTTTCAAATAAAGGGGCAAAAATTAGTGTTTTAAGTCATTTTTACTTCATCCCAAAACACATTCTAGGGCTCTACTATATACATTGTACGCCTCCACTTAAAAATGCTTATATAAGTGGTTTTATAGTTTCCATACTAATTAGCTCAAATTCTACAAATCAAATGTGCAATTAAAACTAAGCATTCTTGATGCAGGGACTTTCTTTTGCACTCACTAAGCCAGCCTTCTTTGGACAGAGGCCATCCACCCACATCTCTGTTTTGTTCAGTGCCCCTGCTTAGACCACTCTGCCTTGCCTTCTCTACCTATACCCAGTGCTGAGTTTTTATTTTCTCGCTTTTTTTAAAGGAAATAAACAGTGTGTATATAAGAATCTCTTAGTAACCAATGGAGCTTTAACTATCCAAATGTTAGATTCCTGTTACCAGTCACAATTTAATGTTCTTGCCCTTTTTTCTGGGTCATTTCCTTTATTACGTGTATTTTTTTCCTTTGTGGTTTACTTACTATTAATATTACAGTGATAAGAGAAGTTAACTTCCTCTTCCAGTATCACTGGCTCTCTAGGACAGAACGTATGTCTGGCAAGTGACGCTGAAAGGAATCTCAAAGAAAAATCTATGGGCTTCAAAATCTATTCAGTCGCCTGCCAAGTTATCTGACAAAGGCATAGCATCAAAAGTTGAGAAAAATAACTATTCAAGGATTACATTGGAGGAGGAGGCCTGGAAGACAGAAAGAGAACAGAAAGGAAGGGAGAGAAGTGAGATGGAAGGTGGAAAAAATGACAAAATCTTCAAAGCATTCTTTAGAAGAAAAGCCAGTAAGGAGTTTTCTTACCCTGAAGAAAGGCAAGGAGATTAGAGTAAGGCTCTGTCTGCTCTTCAGTTTAGACTAATAGTTGTATGGGCAGCTCCTGTTTTTTTAATCAGCTCTTACGCTCCTATAGTAAACCATTCATCATACATTAGCCTGTTGAATCCTGAAGGTAGTTATTACTACTTGCCACTCACTACTTATATGACCTTGGTTAAGTTGCTTAGCCTCTCTAGCTTCAGTTTCTTGTTAAACAGAGAAAATACTGCCTATACCAGTCACAACTGTAGTTACTATGAATACTGTTGTGAAAAATTGAAGCTTACAGAAGTTAAGAAATTTGCCAGCTATGATGTGGCTAGCAAGTAGTTGAACTGGAATTTCATTCAAAGTCGCTGTGACTTCAAGCATGCTTGTTCCATATTCTTTACTACCTCTTAGGAGTGGACCCAGGAAGATTGTACCTTGGGTATTATGATGAAGTATGATGAAATGCCATTCTTTAAAGTATGGAGATTTATATCCCAAAACTTAAGGGAATTCAAAGGTTCAGTGGAAAAATGTGCTTCAACTTTGTCACCAGCAATGTTGACTCATGTGCTTTACATTCACCCTTCACTGGTACCCATGCTATTGCTATCAGCCAATCTGATTTGTCTATCTTTACCTTCTATAATGCTATATTACCCATGCTTTTACCTCTGGAAATTGTCATGTGCTCATTGGAGGGTGGTCATGTGGTTGCCTTCCCAGAGTCTGGAAAGTGAGAGGAGAGACTGAAAGAACACAGAAAAGCCAATATTATTTATGTCTTTGTAAGGCAAGGTGAAGGAAGGGGAGACCCATGAAGCAAAGAGGCCAGAACATTCTGTGATCCCTTCTGTTTCCACTCGTACTGGGTTTTTTCCTCTGCTCACCTCTCATGGGCAGTTTTGGGATAGTTGATGACTAGGGCAGTGTAGATAGGGAAGGACTCATTTCTGAATGAACCTGATTTGTTATACATTTTGTGGAATACTTCCACCTTGCTGCTCTATGAGACTGGCATAAAAATAATGCTTTTGATATGCTGTTTTATTTATCTACATTCTGTCATGATATACTTTGATGTAAGTTTTTAATTTTGCTTCAGCTCTCAGCTGCTCTTGCTGTTACAGCTCAGGGTCAGCAATGAGGTTAGCCACAGTAGCACAAAACAATTTCCTGTTTGTACAGCCCAGGTAACATTTGGATGAGGATTAAATTTTACCACATTTTCTACTAGCCCAAGCCTATTATTTCTAATGAGTTTTAAATTGCTTCAAGAACATGTATTTCAAAACTTAGTGCTATGATCCATTCAGCTCGAGCAACTTAATAAAAGAAATTTCTTTCTTAAATTTTTGGTTAAAATGTTGCACATAGTGTAATAAATGTTATTACTTTGGAAACCTACTTCTCAGTTTTAAGAACTAGATGTTTTTTATGCTCAATTTCTGTTCATCTTATCTTTCCTTCCCTTTGCCTCTGGGTCTTGGTATCTTTAGTGACATCTGTTGGTTGAAGAGTGCACAGAAGGGAGAAATAATGATTGTTTTCATAAGACTGACCAAAATGGAACTGCTTTTATTCCTTCAGTAGGTACAGGAATTTAAGACAGATTTAAGAAAGCACAAGGTATAAAAATCTAAACTTTAAAAATGGATAGAACAAACTATGGTTATTCACTGTATAGAAGAATTTACATCAGGGTTTCTTTAAGCAGTCTATACTCCAGATAGGTTTAAGGTATAAATTAATATGCATAAATTAAATTTGGAAAGTGCCTGCCAGCTGCCATTACTTATGGTGACCTAGATAGCAGACTAGTTAACAGACTGGTTTTCACACTGAGTTCTGCAGAGTCCTGAAAGCCAGTGAAAGTGTCACAGAGGCCCTTCAGAAAGGGAGGGAGGAAGATAGGAGAATGCTTCCACTTTGACCTGATCCACCCATCAATATTATTAGCACTAGATTCATCTTACCAATCTGTTAAGATGTTATTTTTAGAAAGAGCTTGAAAATTGCTGGCTTGTACCATTAGAAATGTAAGAATGGATGAATGTGATTATATACAAGTATCCTCATTCTATTGTGTTTCGCAGATACTGTTGTCTCTTACAAACTGAAGGTTTGTGGCAGCCCTGCGTCAAGCAATTCTGTTAACACCATTCATCCAACAGCATATGCTCACTCCATATCTCTTTGTCATATGTTGGTAATTCTCACTCTGTTTCAGACTTTTTCAGTATTACTATATTTGTAATGGTGATCTCAGATCAGTGCTCTATGATGTTACTATTGTAATTATTTGGGGGGAGGCAGTCCCCCAACCATGTCCTTATAGTACAATAAACTAAGTTATGTATGTTGTCATTGCTCTACAGACAAGTCTTAACTCCATCTCTCTCCTTCTCATGCCTCGCAATTCCACAGGACACAAGAATATTGAAATTAAGCCAGTTGATAACCCTACAATAACTTCTAAGTGTTAAGTGAAAAGAAGAGTCTCATGGCTATCACTGTAGATCAAAAGCTAGACATGATTAAGTTTGGTGAGAAAGGCATGTTGAAAGCTGAGACAGATTGACAGCTAGACCTCCTTGTGCTGAACAGTTAGGCAAGTTGTGAGTGCAAAGAAAAAGTTCTTTGGAAATTAAAAGTACTACTCCAGTGAACACACAAATGATAAGAAAGCAGCAAATCTGCTTCGTTGCTGATACAGGGAAAGTTTTGGATGGTCTGGATAGACGATTAAACCAGCCACAACATTCCCTTAAGTCAAAATCAAATCCAGACTAAGACCCTAATTCTCTCTTTAATTCTGTGAAGGCTGAAAGAGGTGAGGAAGCTGCAGAAGAAAAATTGGAAGCTAGCACAGGTCATGAGGTTT
>CAUYPK010066646.1:0-31573 GCA_963574355.1 Loris lydekkerianus | reverse complement strand
CGCCCCGCCCACCGCGATGGACTACGCCAAGCACACGTTCTCCCACAACTTCGCTCTTCAGTTCTCACCCCCCTCCTACGTCCCCTCCTGTGCTCTGCTCTTCTCCAACCTCCCCTCCTTTTCCTCCTGTGCTCCTCTCTTCTCCACCCTTCCACCTCCCTCTTGTGCTCTGATCTTCTGTGCTCTGCTCTTCTCCATACCTCCCTCCTGTGCTCCTCTCTTCTCCACCCTGCCCTCCTTCCCCTCCAGTGCTCTGCTCTTCTCCAACCTCCCCTTCTTCCCCTCCTGTGCTCTGCTCTTCTTCACCCTCCACACCTCCCTCCTGTGCTCTGCTGTTCTCCATCCTTCCCTCCTTCCCCTCCTCTGCTCTACTCTTCTCCACCCTCCACACCTCCCTCCTGTTTTCTGCCCTTCTCTACCCTCTACACCTCCCCTCCTGTGCTCTCTCTTCCCCACCCTTGCATCTTTGCGGGTGCTTCTCTCTGTCCCTGGACTGGCATTTCCCCCCTTGTGTGTTTTGTGGAGGCCCATCTACCGTTTAGGACACCACTCAGGTTTTACCTTCTGATGTAAGGATGCTTCTGATCCCTCCAAGCAGCATTACTCACTACAGCCACCTTCTGCTTAGCCTGCCTGTGAATTATTAAGTCTAGCTCAGTACATTATATTATTTTGAATGAGTTCTACTCTCCCAGACCTCTCAAAAAGGCAGAATTTTTTTTTTTTTTTTTTTTTTTTTTGAGACAGAGTGTCACTATGTCACACTCAGTAGAGTGCTGTAATGTCATAGCTCACAGCAACCTCAAACTCTTAGGCTTCAGTGATTCTCTTGCCTCAGCCTCCTAAGTAGCTGGTACCACAGGTGCCCACCACAACACCTGGCTATTCTTTGTTGCAGTTGTCATTGTTGTTCAGCCAGCCCAGGCCGGATTCGAACCCACCAGCCTTGGTGTATGTGGCTGGCGCCATAACCACTGTGCTACAGGCGCCGAGCCAAGGGCAGAATGCTTTTAACAGGATGAAATGAAATATCCTAGCCCTTAACCAGCATCTCTTCTTAAGGACCCTCTGTTGATGCTGCTGTGAAACCTCTTCTCCCAACCCCCAATCCCAAAGGGTTTCTTCTGGCTTTCCTTTACCTTCACTCATTCATGTAATTACCGCTGAGTCCTGATGACTCCTGAAATCTCTCTTTTATATATTTTCTTTTTTTTTTTCCTGTCTCTTTCTCATTCTGGTCTCTGCCCACTTCATCCCCCATCTGGACCAAGTGGCCCCTTTTCTCTAGCAGGACTCAGCTTTCTCAAACGCTCCCTTTGTTAGGTAGTTTGTCTGTTTGTTTGTTCTCTCTCTCTAAAACCTTCATCATTTCTTGTCTAGTCATAGGATCAAGGACAGCTCTGTAGTGTGTCACTGAGTATCCTTCCTGCTGTGCTCCTTAGCAACCTTCCTGCCTTTGGTTGGACAGAAATGGACGCACATGATGTCTTCTTTGGCTGTACCAGTACCTAGGTTCCAAATATGTGATAGGTGCCTAATAACTATCTGTTGATGATTAGCAAGGGTGTGACACTTACTGAATAGCTATTTTATGACAGGCACATTTTACTGATGAGGAAACTGAAGCAGGGGGAGGTAATAACTGGCCAGAGGCCACACAGCTAATGAGGGACAGCAGGGAGGAGAAAGCTGGCAGGTGCGCCAGCCCCACCCCCCACCCCAAACAGCTGGCCGTGTGGAGGACTGACACAGGCGAGCCCTTGTTGAATTTCACTGAGACAGTGTGAACCCAACGATACAGGCGAGTTTGTTTTCAACATTTGAATCCTATTCCATTGTGACTTTTATCTACAGTTAGCAGCATTTTCAAAAGATGAGCTTCTTCTCTTGGTTTCCCTTGTTTGGGTTGCTTTTTCCACTTTTGGAGGATGATTAGAGAACATCTGATGGAGTTGAGTCTACTGCTCAAACTGCACTATGAGAGACAATCAAAATGCCTACAACTACTGAACTGGGGCGGCTTCCTCACCACTTGGGGACCAATTTCAAGGGACAGAATTCAGGGATAAACTTTTCAAACACTATTTTCCTAGAGTTAATTAAGGAACTTTAAAGTGTAAAATAATGTGATGGGAGAGACAAAGTCTTCTGCAGGCTTCACCCCAACGTTCAAAGAAGGTGAATTTTGCTTTTATTTTCATCTTTCTCCAATCTTTTTTCTTCCTCTGCCTCGGTTCTCCCCACCACTGACCCTCCTGTTTTCTTCCCTATCTCCTCTATTAAACCACATCATCAATTACCTTTGCTTTAGAAAAATCTGATAACTCCTCATAGTGATTTGAAATGAGTGCAATGAATAGCATCTGTGACATACTGTGTGCCTCCTGCGTACACCGCACTCTGCTCTGTGGTTTCCTGATCATACTGCACAGTATAAGTGTAGGGCTTTTTTAATCCCATGTCCAGACCTGTTTCTTCCATTAATCTTGTCATCCAGAAGACGCCAAGAAGGCTAAATAGGAGAGAAAAGAGCTTTCCTGGTTGTATTAGTTTGAAAATTGGGAAGTGAGAGGCTCCACTGTGAAGAAGGGCCAGTGTGGGTTGTTTTATGCCTCAAAGAGTCTGCATTACACAACAGAGTCATACATACTCGGCAGGTTTGGAGAAAAGCTATACATATTTATTAGGAGAGCCAAGTGCCTGTGCAGTGGAGAAATATATATGTATGGGATATATCCCATATATCCCATATGTATATACATCCCATGTTCACTTTGGGGCAGGATTTTAGCATCAAAATGAGGTGCAGTTTGGCTCTTTATGTCAAAAGGTGATACAGGATACAAAAAAAGTTCATGTGCAGGCTCTGTAAGCTGAGTGAAACTGGCATAGGGTCTGCAGGTGCATATCAGAAAAGAAGGCTTGTAAGGCTGACCCTCTGTCCAGATTAGTGGTCTGGGGTATAAATCAGAGTTAGAATGATTTTCCTGATAGGTCTATTGTTAGGGAGTGTATGAAGAATATAGTTTTTCTCATCACCATAGAAATTTAGAAATTTGCCACGTCAGCCTTGACCTGAACCCTAGACCCATGGGTAAATTTTGTTTCCTTAACCTTAGGGTCTATTTTAATTGATAAAAGATTGTCTATTTTAGTCTTTTAGATCACAATATGCTTTTCTTCTAAGGGTCCTTACATTTTAGTAGGCGGTCATTTAAAGCTAAAGAAATGAAATGCTAGGGTGGTGCCTGTGTCTCAAGGAATAGGGTGCCAGCCCCATATACTGGGGCAAAAAAGAAAAGAAAAGCAATGAACTGCTAATGTTTGACTTACAGATACCAACAAGGCTAGAGAGTTGGAATCCTTTCAGGTCTCCTCCAGCCATCACACCTTTTAGGCCAGCTCTGTGGCTTTATGTAATGTTGAACATGAGCCAGTTACTTTTCAAGATGAAATTTCCCTTGAATTTTTATAGCAGAAGATTTGTGCTTTTCCTGTCTCTCTCTGAAGGAGACAAACTTCAAACGAAAATGGAACAACAGCCTTGGGGCCTGTCTTTCAAGGGCTCTTACTAATTGTTCTGGATCCCTGAGCGAATGATCATACAGTTATGGAGTTGCATAGGTGACAAGAGCATTGCTGTGTACAGCTGAGGTGTTTTAAATGCTTTAAACTCCTGTCATCTCACACCTCATCTAAGACGTGTTGTCTTATCCCTGTCCTAAGTAGTAGACATTAAATCTAGAAGTGGAAGACCCAACCAGCCTGTCTGAACCTGAGGCAGCAGTTCCAACCTCGTGGCACTTCTTAGTTGTGATCTTTATGTGGATAATCCTTTGTCTCTTGAGGAGGGTAACTCATTAATTTCCAGTATGCACATTCTGATAGATGATAAAACAAAACATAAACAAGGCAATGTGCCCGTAGACCGTATAGGCTCTTCCATTTTATGTGTGGTTTCCTGAGACCACCGACTGTTAGCTACTCACTGAGTGGGGCCCTGTGCTGTCTCAGGCAGCTTGGTGGGATGAAGGGTTGGGCGGCCACTATTCTGTTTGGGTTAGGATACAGGCAGGACAGGGACCCAGGACATTTGCAGAGAACATAGAAAACAAGATGTGAGTGACAACATACAAATCACTTCACCAGATGAAAAAAATGGACAAGAACTGTGAGGTCAAGGAGAGCATCCCAGGGAGTATGGACTCAGGAAGTTTCCCCGGGACTCTCCACCTTGCCCTGGCTTGCCTTCCTTAGGAGCTTGCTGCCCTTTCAGTTTTCACCATCTCCGAATGACCCTGAGAAATTAAATAGCAAGTGAGAAGTGCTACCCATTGTAAAGCATAATCTTGATTATGAAGCTGTGTTCTGCATCAGTCCTTGGGGATTTCCTCAATTACTTCTCTGCTTGTGGAGGGGAGAGGGTGGAGAGAGGGGTGAAGCAGTGGGGAGGGGAAGAACTTGCCTTACAGAGAAGTCCTGAGGCGTGACTGAGGATTTGTCAGTGGAAGAGTCTGCAGTCTAGTTGGGAGAGAAAGAATTAAAGTGTTAGGAAATATTTTTCTTCAGAATCTGCTGGCAAGAATGCTCTACCTTTCTTTGTTCGTTACTAATGGAGCACCTTCAGCCATGTTTCCATTCAAAAATAAAGGAGCATTACAGGGGTTCAATAATGGTCATCAAGGTGTATTTCACATTTTGAAGTTTGAATAATTCACCTGAACTTAATTGCAAAATGAAATACTGTGTTTGTGCATAGCCCTCTGGTTCTGCATTAGGAAAAGAAAGGTATATTACACTTCCAAACCCTGACCCTGCTTTGGTTTTAGGAATTTTTGTAATGAAATCTGCATACCCAGGGGCTTCCCAAAGAATGTGAAATGCCAGAAGAATACATAAATGCCTGGAAGGTGAAACAGGATTAATTTAGTGGGAACTGGTTGCCTTCAGAGAACTCAGGAAGGAAAAAATAAAATAACATAAATAGGTTTTGACACGAGACATTAGCAGATGGTTTTATATAGGCATAGTGGTATTGTCTTTGGACTTTGTTAATAAAAATTCTGCAGACATTGTTCATATTACGTTTGTCAGGAAACGATCATATAAATAAAAACAGAAGATTGGTATGGAAAGGATGTAAATATTGAACACATTTCATGCTGCATATCAATCAGTTAACAATGGGGTAGTTTCCTTGCCCTTTCCCATTATTCAATGCAAATTTTGAAATATAGAAGGCATTATAAATCTGTTATGTCTTTCAGTTACATATTTAAAAGGTGTTTTCATTTGAGTGGCAATCCATAAATATTGTATGGCCACATCTATTAGTTTCCCATCAAAATGCATTTTCCTGGTCAGGCCAGCTGACATCTTCTTTGTGAAGTTGATCACCGAGGCTTGGGCTATTAGTGCTGTTCTATTGGCCAGACTCGGCTATCCGTTCTTAAACCTTTCAGACACAAACTTTTAAAAAGAAATACTATAAAATCCTTTCTTACACTGACTATTGTTAGCAATGTGTCCTGACTTGGAAAACCTTCTCTTGTTTTATGATGATTCATTTTGGAGAGCAGTCAGACCATACTTTCTTCTATATAGCATTAATAAATTTAATTAAGGATTCCAAAAGACCATTTTCTTTGTATTACATTTATTTAGACAAAGAACATGCCAAATCTCTTGGGAAGGCTGCTAAATTATTTCTTAATACAGAAGGCCTGTAAAGATTTGTTTCCATTAGATTTTGGTGAAATGTACCATCTGTTCAGCTAAAGAGCTTCTATTACCAAAACAGGTGGAAATAGAACCTTCTTTATTTTCATCACCATCTTGTGCCTATGTGACTGTATTTTCAACTTTTGAAAATACGTTGTAAGTCATCAGACTTTGTATGATGGTGACTCTTCTACCTCTGACACACCAAGCCTCTTTTGTGTGTGAATGAAATCTGCATACCCAGGGGCTCATTGAACTGGCCGCTGGACAGAGCCTCTGGGTTTATCTGGCTTTACTGCTTTTACTTCCATCTGAGTTTTCTTGAATTCAAAAGCAAATTTTGCTCTCTTTTTTTTTCCTTTCTTTCTCCTTCCTGTTTCTTTTCTCTCTCTTACCTTTCTCTTTAATTCCTTTGTTTTGCTTCTTAAACCACACCAAACAATCACAGCAATCCAGATGTTCCCGTCTCTGTGCCTTTGCACCTCTTGCCGTTGTTGGATATCCTTTTCTCAAGTTCTTCCCGTGGCTAATCCTCACTTGCCTGTCCAGGCTTTCTCCCAACAGGGTCCGTTCTGAAGGACTTTCTCTGTAAATCACTTCCCTTCCCACTCTGTTGAGTGGCCCCTTCTCTGCACTCAGCGCTTTCCGGCTGACCCTTGTGCTGCTAACTGTGTGTACTTGTTTGTGTAGACACACGTGTGTGTGCATTAAGCAGTACTAAGTTCCTTTTGAGAAGAGACCGGGTCTTTTATGTCAGTATTCTTTGCACCCAGCAATGTTAAGACTTAATTATCAGACAGGTGAATGGATTATGTTTGGAGGTAATTAAAGTGTGTGTGTGTTTCTCTGGGAAATGAGGCACGTTGGACATGTTCACTGCCCTGTGGAGTTTTGCGGTTTATTTGGAAAAATTAACACATACACAGAGCTGTGAGAGCAGGCAGTATTTGCTGAGTGTCATAGAAGGGGGAGAAATGTTTACGGACTCCAGAGTAGTATAATAGACAGAAAAGTTAGAGCTCCCCGAGTGAGAAGGAGAGAATATTTGATCCCTTCCTTGAGTCCTATTTGTACTTCGTTCTTCTTCCTACTGCTATCAGGAGGGGCCACAGAATGGGGAATCAGAAAGGCTGCAAGAGCAAAAGGAGTTCTGTTCTTTGATAGGTAAAAAAATGGCAACTCTTGAAAAGTCTTCCTTATTTCAAATTCTTTCACTAATAGTAGCTATGTGACCTTAGACAAGTTACTTTACTTCAAGCAGTGGCTAAGCTTCATCTATCGAATAGCAATTAAAATTGAGTCTTTATAAGAAAAAAATAAGAGTTAATCTACTTAACATTTTTACCATGATGGCTGGAATATGATATGTGCTCAATAAATATTACCCATTATCACTACTGCACTATTAAAACCCTTTACTATGAATGTTGTCTGTTAAGTGTATTTGTTCATTGTGCTGTAATGTATAAAGCAAGCGCTGCTGTGAAAAATTACTACGCATCAAAAATCTATTCCAATGTATTTATTAGATTAAACCATAGAAAATTATTATTTGTATAGATCTAAAATGCTCAAATATCAGCAATTTCATATAATTCAACTTAATATGTATGTGTTTACCCATTTGGAATCTTAGACCTTGCCTATAAATTAGAAAGTCTTGAAATGGAAAAATTGTACATAGAAAGTTTACCATCTCATGAGCCAGTGATTTCAAGCAGTAGTCTCTACAAAACTGCAGTTTGGCAGAGAGATCTGGGCATTTCACAAGAGCACATTATTAAATGCTGAACAGGTAAGGCTTAAATTGTGGTAAGGTTCTAGTTGGGATCACAGATATGGTAAGTGGACTCAGTTAAATGTTTTCCTAGTTCTCACAGTTTACTAAAGCAAAGATCTGAATTCAGGACAGAGAACACAATTCAACTAAAAGTTAAGTGCTACCTGTGTTGTGTTATACAGACAACCCAGTAGCTGAGATGAAAAAATACTTATAGTTACAAAATGCCACAGGAATCCATTTGGATATGGAGCTCTCCTGGCATGTTTTGACTGGTTCTTAAAAATTTGAAAGGCTTCTCTATGGGTGGAGGGAACTCGCATCCTAGGTGAGAGAATAATGAGAAGTGGGTCTGGAGGCAGGAAAGCAGGAGTTATATTGCCAGAAAGAATTCCACGTCACCATGGTTGACTGCATGTATGACAGGGGAGGAGGAAACGGGGGGGGGGGGGGAGAGGCCGGGGAAGAGGGAGATGTTGTAGAGTCCTTGCTGTGTGGGTCGGCTTTTGTCCTGTGGGAAGTGAGGATGCGCCCATTAAGGTCTTTAGTCAAATTATTGAAATGGTAGGAATTATTATTACGTGAAGAATGACCTATTATGTGAAGAATGTCATATTAGGATAATGAAGGGATTGACTAGTTAGGAAAACTAGTTAGAAGACTTTAAGAGCAGTTCAATGAGGGAATGGAGTGTGTTCTTGATAGAGGCATTGGTTAAGGAGAGAAGAAGGTGTTGCAGGGGAGGAGCTGGCAGTGCTTGGGAACTGGTGGGAAAGAGGAAGCAGTGAAAACATGCTATTAATCAGTGGCGCCTGTAGTTCAGTGGTTAGGGTGCTGGTCTCCTACACCAAGGCTGGTGGGTTTGAACCAGGCCAACTAAACAACAATAACAACTGCAACCAAAAAATAGCCAGGTGTTGTTGTGGGCACCTGGAGTCTCAGTTACTCGGGAGGCTGAGGCAAGAGAATCACTTAAGCCCAAGAGTCTGAGGGTGCTGTGAGCTGTGACACCATAGCACTCTACTGATGGAGACGGTGAAACTCAGTCTCAAAAATAAATAAATAAATAAATAAGCCATTGACCTTTTATCCTGTGTCACTGAGAACAGAGGTATCATTATCAGGCAGGAAAACAGAGATCTACTAAGACACTTCCAACCACAGAGGGATTTAACCCACTGATATAGGCACTTGCAAAACAGAAGGAGCAGCTTAAGGGATAAAATGTTGGGAGGCCTCTAGTGGCTGTCAAATTCAAGCTGAGCAATGGTCCCTGAGTTAAGAGGTTGCTAATGCTATCAAAGGGGGAGAAATTGTGGAAACTGCAACCAGTGTCACAGCAGCCCTGAGACTGGTGATAGGCAGGAGGGGGCAGCATCCAGCCAACTGTGTCAAAACCTGACATTGCACAAGCATATATGGGTCCTGCCACTGTTGGCAGAGAAAGAAAAATATATCTGTTTTTAGCCTTCAAATTATTACAAGCGTATCTCCCTAGCAGGACCTGAAAGTTAGCAATGGAGTCCGATATAGTCCCCAGACTTCATGGTCCCGAAGCACCAGCAAAAGTTAAGAGAGAGTGGGAGTGCTGCCCAGGGCCAAAAGGGCAGTGCCAGGCCTGGTAGGAAAGACAGGAGAGGAGAGAGATCTCAGCAAGACACGGTGACTGGAGGCTTCATGTGTGCCAGGGGCAGGTGCGGGCAGGACTGAAATTGGGCACACACAGCTCCAGGTGACCGGAAATCCAGGCTTGTGCTCGGAGAAATAGGTTTGTAAATCTGAATTAAAAGAGGTGGTAAATGAGATGGGGGCAGAGAGAGTGAGGAGAGAGGGAGAACAGAAGACTGAGATCTGGACTTTGAGGTGTGGCCATCCTTAGGGGAAGGAAAAAGAGAAAGGAACAGAGAAGCATCCGATAGGAAGAGGAGAACCTGGAGAAGGGGAACAGGAAGGTTCTATTAGGAGTTAAGTGGATGTTAATTTGCCTGTCATCTGATTTAAAAAGGAACTGATGGAGAGAGAAAACCGTTGCCAAAAAGGCAGGATAAGAGCAAAGATCCAAAAGAGATAGGAGAGGCTGGGCTTGGTGGCTCATTCTGTAAGGCCACAGCAAGAGGATACTTGAGGTCAAGAATTCTGGACCAGCCTGAGCAAAAGCAAGAACCCATCTCTTCTAAAAATAGAAAAATTAAACAGGCATCATGCAGGTACCTGTAGTCCCAGCTACTTGGGAGGCTGAGGCAGGAAGATCACTTGAGTCCAAGAGTTTGAGATTGCTGTGAGCTAGGCTGACACCATGGCACTGTAGCCTGGGTGACAGAATGAGATTCTTAGACAAACAAACCAAAGAGACTGGAGAGGATGGGATCAGGGCTTCAGCAGTAGCCCTGCAGGAGTTCAGGGGCCTTCCCATCTGTGAGTATTCTAATCAGTATTGCCATTGCGATGATCACAAATACGTGGAATTCCCCTGGATAGTGTGGCATCAAAGCAAGGGCACCAGCAGTGTTCCACAGAGTGCCATCCAAATTGAAAATCTGGAAATGAGCACCACCGAAAACACTGCCAGTCAGTGCGGATACAAACTCCCTCTTCTGTGTCACGTGCTTCCCAGAGCCACCCTAGTACCTGCTGCGTTGTAGTGACAGCTCCCTGTTGCAGGCAGTGGTTGCTGTCCTGTTCACCCATAATAAATTGACATGTGATTTACTCAACTTTACTAATCAATTTCTTAGTTGTAGAAAAACTGCAGTATCTTTTAGAGCCCATATTATAGCCTAACAAGATATAGATAATGAAGTCCTAGGGGACTAATGTTCTGACCAGTTACTACAGAATGGGCCTTTCCCCTCTCCTTCCCAGTCTGAGAAAAATCTTTGCATTTTACAATTAAATCTGCTTGTTTTCCAGGACAGTCTTTTGTTTGAGGGAGGCAAGGATAACCAGAAGCAAACTATCTTTCTTCATATTGCTTGTTCCTTAACAGTGGTGTAGCATAGATACTATTGTCTCTACCACCAATATTATAATAAAATCCCATGAATGGAAAGAAAAAAAGAGGTCTGCACAGTTTCTCATGTTTAGAGCAGGGAAAGGGACTTCTCACCCTGGATCTGAAAATCCTCAGACAGCACAGCTATAAGACAAACAGTTAATGTTGTTTATCCCTGTGCATGGGGTCATGGTATTTCCTACCAGTGTAATCAAACAGTATATCGTAATTTATCGTTTACATTTTAAAAATTCTGTTACTTGGCAACTTAGTGTTCATCAATGCTTGGTTTTCCTTATTTTTTCCTTTATACTATTACAAGCAATGTGCTGCTTTTTCTATTATTTATAAATACGAAAGAAAAATTTTTAAGTTAGTTTTAGTATATAGATTTTCCACTTTCCCCCACCCAAGTATCCTTGCTCTTTTCTTTTTTCTACCATTGACAATTTAAGAATAAATGAGCACTGTTTTGGCCCAAAGTCACTGTATTTCTAACATCTATTTCATTTAGCAAGAATGTGCAATAAAAGTACTGTGTAAAAGCTTGTATTCTAGGATAAGAAATACTTGTAGACACTTGACTTTTATTTAATGTCAACCTTGTGGTTGGGGAATTTTGCAGTAATTGGTACCAGTTGTATCTAGCAGTTCTTTCATAGGAACAGATACTCTGATGTTGTTAATCTTTATTTTCTAATAGACATCGAAGGTCAATAAGAACATATTCCAAAGACCAGAGGAAACCTGAGCATCCCAAAATGTTGGGAATAAATACGAGACAGGTGCTCCAAACATTTGTATGTACCCATTGGGAGGGCACCACCTGGAGGCCCAGGGGGATGTTGTTTGAGATGTAGGATGTAGCCAATAAACTTCCACAGAACCATGGATATAACTTTAAATGTATGCGGCTCAGTTGGAAAAAGCTTAACCAGTTTGGTTAACAATGATCTATAATGCTTTGCATTTGGTTAAAATGCCAACACATATACCAAATGAAGATGAAGTGTTCTTATTTTCAGTAGACATACAGACTACTTTGCACTCACTTAAAAGCATACAGACACACTTACAGCATTTCTCTCATTAGAAAATCCATAGTAAGTAATTTAAAATCTGCAAATAATATCCTTAGTTATGTTTAAAAATCCCTTTTCCATCAAAATAAATCCTACTCATCTTTCAAAAATTTCAGCACATGTCAACACCTACATAGTCTCTCTTGATGTTCAGCCCTCTTCTGCTGCCTGCTACATGTTCAGGTTTCTGTTGGTCTCCCTGTCTCCTACACTGGCAGCTTTTCTTTGTTCAAGTCACTGGTTATAACACAAAGCTCATCAGAGGCATTCACCAGATGATTATCAAATATGGGACTAGGTAAATGAGTGAGGGGACAATGAATAAATGAGAGAATAATTACTCATATTACAAAAGGTGTTATTTTTAAATTTTTAGCCATTGTAATTAAAATTAGATTCATCTTCCCTCTAGTTTTCAAGATCAAACATGTCTCTAAAGAGGTAAATCAATATATAACTCAGGGAAGTTCCTTCCACCCAGGATAAATTGATAACCCATTACATGGCATGGGGAATAGAAAAAGACCTGAGATACACACTGGGGTCCCTATGGAGCTTAAAAAATAGTTGTAGAAATAAGAAACCTGTACATTAAATCATTTTGTTTAACAATGCCTGGTAGTATATGAGTGTTTTAGGAGGACATGAGAATAGAATAGGATTCTCATAGGTTCATGTGCAAGAGTACACTTATTAAAAACACAGATTCCTGGCTACTGCTCCCAGAGAATCTGATTCTGTGAGGTCTCATCAGGTAGACCGGGGTATTGGGACTTCTAACAAGAACCCTCAGTGATTTCCTGCAAGCATTCCAGGGAAAGCACTTTTCAGTAGACTAAGGAGAGCTAGAGAGAGAGACTCCTCTGGGCCACAGTTATAAGGAAAACAGATGACACTTTGTCTGGAGCCTAAGGGACGAACATTTAGATAGGCAAAGAGGGAAGAGAAGGAGTCTCATTTTTCTCATAGTGGTTGGCAGAAAAACCCATATCTAAATTCTAGATGATTATAATGATTGGCAGAAACCACTTTCATGATGTCCCAGTGGAAATCATTATTGCTCTGATGGTTTCCTTTTTGTTTTTAATCTAATGTACAGGCAAGTTTTTTAATTGAGTTCTTTTTCTCCTAGCTTATAATAGTTTTACCTGTTGTGACAAATTTTTCTACTTTAGAGTTTTAAAAGATCAAGCATGCCAGTTATTGACACCTCTTGAGTTGTGGTACTTGAAAATGATGCATTTAGGGTGAAGAATAGTGAAATGGTAGAAGTATCCTTCTACCAACACCAGTAGAAACCACTGCTCCCATTTTCTTTGCCAGTAAAACTAATACAACTCGGAAAGTTAGCAAGTTTTTTCCAAGTGCAGTCTGCTTGTCTATGTTTATAGGTATTTACTATGAGATAGGCTGCATCAAAAACATGTCTATCAACTGTCACACTGAAGACTTGATGGTATGTTCTTCTCAGAAAAGCAGACCTTAAGGTATTTGTTTGAAGATTTCCTGACCAGAGGGAAACGTATCTGTGGATAATTCAGAGCTCAGGGAAACTAATTGTGTAGGTTGGCAATCAATTTGGCGTGAGTGAAAGAAGAGTGATGATCATACCTAGCTGGGAGGTGAGGAAAGAGCCTCCATTCTGACAGTTCAGTTGCCCAACAGAAAGAGAAAAAGTAACACCCTGGAGAAAAGCCAACAAGAGCAGCACTTACTTGTCTTACTTGAATCCCAGCCCTCAGTCACCTGGAGATAACTGGGAGTTATCGGGGCTGGGTTGTACCGCCATCCGTATCTTTAATCCTGAAACTGCAGACATAGAAAAATGATATTGGCACCATTATCTGGCTCTTCTCCTTTCTGGGTATTCAGAAGACTAAAAGGTGCCTGCTACCCTAGCGGTTCCTTGGGCCATCTGACTAGTTCTGGCTAATGACTCTTAACACCGAAGCAGCAGCTCTAGAAGGAGGCAGTGAAAATCCCCACATTTCCCAGCCATCATGAAGGCCTTATGTTGAAATGGTGGGGCAGATTAAATACTTAAATTGCTCCATTGACAGGATGATCATAGCCTTTATCTTCCAAACCAGGACAGATTTTGGAGGGGAAGGGGTACTGTTAATAATTATGCCAGGACAGTAGATGTGAACTGATTGGTCCTAGGAAACCAGCACACAGAACCACCTCACCTAGGGAAGGCAAGTGAACACTGAATTGCCTAGACCTGCAGCTGCCCAGACATCGTGTCAATCAGAAATAGTTTTTTTTTTTTTTTTTTTTAAAGTCATGAGATGGTGGGATGGTTTGTTGACTAATAGGTTCACCTTCAAAGAAATTAGTGTGTCTGAAACTTGGAGAGAAGCACTTTATTTACCCCTTGTACTTTCTGGAGGAAAAAAAAAAAAAAAAAGGCAGAAAAGATAGGTGCCTTCATTAAGTGTTAGCTGGGTTGTCTCATGCTCCCAGGGAGCTTGTTTCCTGCCCTCTCACACCACCACCAAAACATTTACAATTCAAATGACCTTGAGTTCTGCAAAAACTATTTTAAAGCCCTTTTATCAACTTATGTAGCATTTTTCTTTTTGTCTTATTGCCTTCTTGTAAGATTTGAGGTACGTAGGACTAGCATGACACATCCATTTTATAGATAAGGAAACTGATGCTGGGAAAATGTAAGTGATTTTTCCTGAGTTACACAGTGGAGAGATTATCTCTGCCGAGACCCACCTGTGCCACCTTAGAGAATACAGGTGACTGAGACTACACGGACTCTATTGTGGCCACAATAATTGAAGTTGGAAGGTGGAGCCTGTGGCTCAAGGAGCAGGGCCCTGGCCCCATATACTGGAGGTGGTGGGTTCAAAGCTGGCCCTGGCCAAAAACTGCAGAAAAAAAAAAAAAAAAGTAAAAGTTGAAGTTGGGGTATTTGGTAGCACAACTTTTCTGGATGTGCTATAGTTTACAATATCTATTTTCTTAAGAGAAGCCATTCTGAAATATCATGGAGCAAGTGTTATAAGCAGCATGAGAATTAGGTAGCAGGCCCAGTGAAGAATCACTATTGTTTTCTGTCCTACTGCGGAGGCCTGTACTGTGGATTCTTAAAGCATCTTTTTTGCCATAATTGCACCTTCAGAAAACCTAATGTCATCCCAAATATGGCCAATTAGATTTTATTGCCCTTCTTCTGTACCTTCATCAGAAAAAAAAATTAGCAACAGTTTAACATCAACTACTTACTGTGCTGCTGCTTCTAATGTTTTTCAGATCCAGCCTGAGTGCTGGTTTGACCTCCCTAAGTTTTTGTGACTAAACACTTGTCAACATGCAAAAAAACAAAAAAAGGAAAACAAAGTCTGTAAGATGTAGAAAGGAGAATCAAATTCCAAGTCCAGGCATGCTATTCGATTCTAATCTTCTCTAGGTCAGAATCCCACGCAGGTCCTGAAGAATGGCGGCACAGAACGTGGTCTGTTGGGTGTGTTCCAGGGGATCGTAACCATCTGATGAGGATCCGTTGACAACTGTGAAGAAATATGTAACTTATGTGAGACATAAGGCGAACCATTCTGAGTACCTCACGTTAGATTCAAACTTTGAAAAGCATGGTGCATATTAAAAGAAGAAATCTTGACTGAGTGCTATGGCTTTCACCTGAAATCTGACCACTTTGGGAGGATGAGGCAGAGAGGTTGCTGGAGGCCAGGAGTTTGAGGTTGCAGTGAGCTATAATTGTGCTCCTGCACTGCAGCCTGGATGACAGTGAGCACCTGTCTTTAAAAAAGAAAAAGAAGAAGAAGAAGGAATCTTGATTGTCCAGTCACATTTTATTTTTCCTTCACTAAGGTGAAATTGTAAAATACTTATTTTTATAAAATGAAGAAAATGAGGTTCCAAGTTATAATTACAGTCTTCTAGAACAGAACTTTCTCTAATTAAAATTTGATGTATTAAAATATTGTTATTATTCCTATCAACATCAGCCAATAAAAATAAATATAGAGGACCAGTAATAAATTGGGCCATTTGTTATCTTCAAAGTTCCCCCAATAGTTGAATACTGAGCTATAAAGGCCTATTCCCAAAGTAATATATTTATATTAAAAATAATTGCCTTGGCAGTTTGAAGTCCTTTTTGAGCAGTATCAGACTTGGAGAATGTTGTGCTTCAGTATACTCAAGAAAACAAAATAGAAAACTGAACTAAAGTTGGATTCATTTGTGGGATTTTATTATTTTAAAGAATTCTGTGAGGACACATTACAGGTAGGCTTAGAAGTTGAGATGAGCTCACGAGACTAGGCATGACTAATATAGTTAATTATATTAACTAATAACACTTTCATATTAATAAAATAATAATAAGTAATTATAATTATTGCATTAATTAAAAACCTAGCTCCATGTAGGGAAATAACCCATTTTGTAGACTTCTTGTTAACTAGGACAGGGCACACTAATGAGGGCACTTTTCTTTGTGGCATTTACTTGCACACATGGGACAGTCTCCCTCTCCCTCTCTCTGGGTGAATGCAAACTCTACAAACACATGAATCCATAAATGCAATTTTGTAGTCTGCCACTGTTGACCTAAAACACTTGAGATTTGCTTATTAACATTCAGGGGATTCCCTTCTCCTCCATGTGCGAAATGGGGCTTTTCCTCTGAATGCCTGTCACTGCCTCCTCGCCCTCTCCCAGTCAGCCTCTCTCCACACAGGGAGCTCCCCACACAGGATCAGCGCAGCTGCCTAGAAGAAAATTTATGACACTTTCTGTTCACATACAGATGGCCCTAGAATGAATAGGATGCAGTAAATCAAATTGGAGTAGCACCTTTCGATCTGTTTGTGAATGGTGTTGCATCCCCATGAGTGAATTAGAGCACTGTGGTTTCTGGGCAGTGGTATTATTCTTGCAAAATTTGTGCTGAATTAAAAATATATATCATCTAGGAAAGAAATAAGAAACTCCAGCCTTCCAGCATTTATCCAGAGTGAGTTGCGGTTTTCAGTTATATACGCTGTAGATTTACTGTTCCTCACTATTGTAGTGGGGATTGTTCCTGCTTACGTGCATAGATATTCCAGCTTGAGGAAGGAAGCTCTTGTTTTCTAAGGACACACAAATCAGTGCAGTTATGCAGAACCCAGTTCTAAACCAGCACAGTTTCCATGTGAACAGTTTCCCTTCGGAATTGAAAATTAGTCAGCTTTTCTTTTTGCTCCCAGAATTGAGGAAAGCTTTGTACTGCAATTAAGATCGGAAGGTGGGATGAGTTGTTAAGGCGGGGAATGAAAATAGAATGATGAAACAGAAATTTTAAGGTAAATTATATGGGGCTTTGCAAAATATGTTCTTTTTAAAGGTAATTCTCTTATCGTCTCTCCCTCAAGCAGGAGAATAGTGAGCTGTCTCACCAGAGACTCGTCTGTCAAGAGTACGGCAGTGGTAAGGAGAGTGCAGGTTAGAGATTGAATCAGAACCCTTGCCTCATTAAGGTGATGTTTTAATAAACACTAAAGCTAATTAACTGAGTTGAGTTTTGTCCATAAGACTAAAAGAACAGAATGAGATATTTTGTTTGTTTATGACTGACCAGGGGGCCTACCTCTCAGCTTAAGTGTTGCAGCTGAAGACTTAGCCTCCTGCATGCCTGCCGGCATCTCTCACTTCTCCCCAACACACTCTGACTGGTCATACTTACATATAGATCTGTGTGAAAATGAAAAGATAAGGAGCCAGAGGATGAATGAGTGGGGAGAAAACTATTAGATTCATTCATTCGCTCAAAAAATACTTTTTTTTTTTATTTACACAGTAACAGTAGCTGTGCTTAGTTGCTAGGGGTAAGATGAAAAACAAGACAGAGTCACTGACCTCAAGAAACTCAGATTGTTAATAAGGTACCATCACGTTCCGACGGGGCCCAGCTCAGGGTGTTAAGAAAGCACACAGGGAAAGGTTAGGTCAAGGCTTGGCAGCATGTTTCCTGTGGCATTTGAGTGGAATTGAGAAAGCCTGACAAGCAGGACATATGTTTCCATTGATGGTATTAAATACTTCATCAGGTATTTATTTAGGCTCCAGATTATAATAACAGCTATGTGAAAAATAACAGTTGTGTAACCTACAGTCGTTTCCCATTACCTAAGTTTTCACTTTCCAAGGTTTTAGTTACTCAAAGTCAACCTTAGTCCAAAAATAGGTAATTAGAGAAAGGGAGAGCCCACACTCACCTGACTTTTATTACAGTATATTGTTATAATTGTTCTATTATATTAGTAGTTACTGTTGTTAATCTCTTACTGAGCCTACTTGATAAATAGAACTTCATCATAGATATGTATGTATAGGAAAAACATAGTAAATCTAGTGTTTGGTGTTACCAAGGTTTTAAGCATCTACTGGGGGTGCTGAAATTTCCCATAAGGGGGGAATTACTATATAACTATGCATAAACCTAGATCTAGAAGAATTTTTATCTAATTGGTAGAAAAGATTGATTATATAATTGTTTCTTGGTATCCGTGGGTATTGGATCCAGGATTCCCCTGATACGCCAAAATCTGAGAATGCTCAAGTCTCTTATGTAAAATGGCATTAGACTATGTACATCCTCATGTATACTTAGTTTAAATCATCTCTAGATTGCCCTAATACAAGGCCAACAAGATTGCTTTGCCCACATTGATTCAATGTAGTACTCAGTGAATGGCAAATTCAAGTTTTGCTTTTTGGAACTCTGTAGAATTATTTTTTCCCAAATATTTTCAACAGTTGGTCAAATCCACCAATGCAGAACTAATAGATTCAGAGGGCTGACTGTATAGTATTTGCCAATAACAAGAACCCACTGATGCACATGTCAGCACGTGATAACAATACAGCAGAGAGTGTTGACACCCAGACAAGCAAACACCAGGGTGGCTTTGTTTGCTTGGGAAGGAGAGGAAGGTGTGTGATTGGCAGGATCTCACTAATGTGCACAATGTGAGGGTGTTCAGCACGCCCCTGGGTTAAGGGCTCCACTAGGCTCAACTACAACTTGAACTTTACCTTACAAATAAAAACAATGTGACCTAAACATTTGTACCCTTGTATTAATCTGAAATAATAAACAAACAAACATTTGTTTGGATGCTAATGTGGTACAGTAGAAAAAGATTACAATTTGGAGTCACACATTGGTTCCAATACCAATTCCACCTAAACTGAGAGTATGACCTTTAAAGAATTTCTTATTCTCATAGAACTTCAATTTATATATTTTAAATGACAAATGAGTCAATACACATGTAAAGCCATGAAAATGAAAACGGAGATAGTAGTGCCCAACCTATGGGCCTATGGGATTAAATCAAGCAGTACCTGCTATTTACACATAGCAGTTTTGTCATTCTAAATAGTAGTTTCTCCAGTTGGTTGTGTTGTTATATATACTACATAACACAGTAGGATGTGTATTAAAATCCACATGATTTTCTCTTTTGTCATTCTAAATACTTGAGTTTCTCAAGTTTGTTTCTAGTACTTCAGTATGAATAGAAGTCACAAACTTCTGCAAAACAGGATTAAGCAATAAGACAAGCCCTGTGTGGGGGCTGTCCTCTCAAAGATATTCCACATTCCTTCATTTCCCCCACCTTTAACATCTGAAAGGCTAAGTGTAGATGACCCAGGTCATAAAGCTTCCCCAGTGTTAAGGGAAAACACTTGAATTCCCAATCATCTATAGACTTAACTAAGAGACTGGAGCTGGAAAGGAGCCAGCCATGGTATCTGAGGAGTCTTGAGAAGGCACCCCTTTTCCTGGAGGTTGTTAGAAGAAGGACAGATCAGGAAAGAGAAATAGAAGAGTGAAACTGGTGGTAGGTTACCTGGAGGACAGAAGGGTGCTTACATCACTGCTTCCGAGGAGCCTGGAAAAGAATCACAACTCTGTCTGCCGCTACATGAACTGAGGCATGGAATATCTACTTGGTGGTCCAATGTGCTTGGGAAAGGAGGCCCTGGGTTTTGTCTCTCCAGGCTGCCCTCAGATTCTCTGTGGTTTAGAGATTTGACCTTGGCCCCTGTCTTCCTGTCATTAAATGAAGTTCAGTCTTAGTGGGACCCTTGCTTAAATTGACACACTTTCTCAAAGTGAGAAGATAGGAAGTCAAATACAGTGAAACACAAGGAAAAGCAATTTGCAAGTCTCAGCAGCGCTCTTGACAAACTTCGTGGTACAAGGGAGATAAAAGGGAATTTGATGGGCATTTCTTACAGCTTCTCACCCAACTAGAAGTATGTGAAGAAAGACTGAGTGATTTCATTATTAATTTGTCATTTGATTCATCAGCAAGTACACATATTAAAATATTTCTTAAAGACAAAACAGAACTCAGTCTAGTTTTCAGTTGAATGAGTCCCGTCGGTTGTAAGTGTGGTTGGGGAGACTGGCTACTTGAGGGGCTTCTTGTGTCGGTTTTTTCTATTTCAGTTAAAAATGAAGTTATTCTCCACTGAATATTTGACTATAGGAGTCAGATAAAGATCAATTCAATCTAATAATCTATTGGTTCCTGGAGTGTTGTTAATTAGAGGGCTAGATTTTGGGAATAAGGAAGAAATGAGTAAAATCTCACAGCCACTTATATATTATAATAGCATAAATAGCTTGAAGTCATATTTTCTAACACCACTTTCATTAGTTAATAAGTCAAGGTCTTGGGGTCCAAATCATATTCTCTGATTGTAAAACAAGCCCTTGATATAATCAGACCCTGAATGATTAGGTGTTATTTTGTCATGAAAGGATTTAGGAAACCACTGTCTTTTAACATTTTCTTCCAGAAGGATTGGAAACAGACTCTCTCTTTGAGATATTAGATGCAGATCAAATGATAAGTACCCCAGTGATCTACATATTAAAATGGTGGTGGTCAATGACACAGGTGGATCCCTGAGTATAGAGAGAAAATTGAGTTACAATTGCTCGCAATGTCGCTTTTGTGTGAATTCATATTGTTACATTTTCATGAATTGTTATTTAATAGCCCATTTCCCTGGTTATAACTTAGTGCCCTTTTTAAGCAAAAACTGTAGGTGTTTTGCTTCCCCTGGAGAACATATTGTAAAACCTGGCCCCGACCAAACTGCAACAAAAAAATATAGCTGGGCGTTGTGGTGGGTGCCTGTAGTTCCAGCTAATCAGGAGGCTGAGGCAAGAGAATCGCCTTAGCCCAGAACTTGGAGGTTGCTGTGAGCTGTGTGATGCCACAGCACTCTACCCAGGGCAATAAAGTGAGACTCTGTCTCTACAAAAAAAAAAAAAAAGAATTTATTGATTAAATAATATGTACCTTAAAAATGTAATCTACTTTGATTAAATAAAGTGACTGCATTTATACTACATTACCTAAAACATACTGTTGGCACATATATTTGGTTTATTTCTTCTGGCTTGCCTAGGAGTTAAGTTTTCAAAAGTAGTTTACTTAGTATACATTACAATTTCTCACATCTCACTAAGTGTAATTTTCTTCTATATATTTTTAGTTATGACAGCTACTTGACTGGTATTTAGGGAAGGCAGGGATTTAGTCTCAGGTGTGTGTGTTGGGGGGATGGAAGCTAAAAGCCAGTGTTTCAGAATAAATTGTACTAAACGGCCATTTAACAACAAACAAAAATATGAAAACATTGCCTAAGCCTGAACTAGGAAGAGAAACTGGCTTATTTTCAGTCATATTTCAAATGACAGATGGTAGAATAGTACTGTGTGCTTACTGGTAATACAAAACTTCATACATTAGCTATAAAATAGAGCAAAATGTCATTGGACATCAAACAACAATGGGCATTGCTTCACCGTCTTTGATTTTGGGGAAAATAGGTAAGAGAGGTTTGCTAAATGAGAATTTTAAAAAGAAGATATAATCAGAGAATAAATAATGGTACGTTTTCATCAGGCTCAAAACATTTTTATTGTGATTCACAGATTCATAAAAGTTATGAAAAAATATGGAAAGTTGGTTTTTTACCAAAGGTTGGTATGGGTTCCTGAAACTTGTTCCAAGCTATAGTTGGAAATGTAATTGGTTTTAATTAATCATAAATTAGTGCCAGAGAAGTGTTTACAGTATCACTTCGGGTTCTGAACTGCTTGAGTTTATTTTTAACAATTTCTTGCCCACTTCCACTTTTTCCTATTTTTTAAAGTGTAAAGCTAAGAATAATGGGAGAAAGGTGAACAGATGCTTTTCTTTTTGATCCAACAACCTGTGTACAGAACTTTTAATTGTATGGAAGAGGTAATTCAGCAAGATAGGCCCTGAGACAGAATTGTCTTTTAACATCCTAGACAAAGAAAACAGGATTTTATTTTAATTGAGTTCTAACTTGTGCTACTAATGTAACAGTTTAATTCCACATATTTAAGCCAGATGTTTACAAATGAATAAATAAGATGTATAGCTTTTGTGCTAAGGCAGGAAGAAAATTGACTAATGTTTAGAAAAGCATAGAGTAGCCCCTTAATCTGTCACGAATAAGCTGAATGACCGTGGGCCATCTTAGAACCACCATCCTTACTTTTTCTGTTTATAAGAGATTTGGCAAATGTGGAAAATCTTCTCCTGCTCGACAGATTGTTTATATAAAGTGAAATTTCATGTTGGAAATCTGCCCTGATCACTTATGTTAGAATTTGTGATCTCTTCCTACCTCCTATATCCCTACTGCCCACGTAAACTTAATTTTTCTCTTCTGCCAGATCTTAAGCTCTCCTGAGGTCAAAAATGATTGCCTTCTTGGAATCAGCATCCAGAAGTTATTTATGAACAAAACTCCTAATTAGGAGTTAAGACTCTTATTTATTTAAAGCCATTTTCTTGAATGTCAATAATGTCAAGTGGAGAGAGGCTGCTGAGTCGGTAAAATTGGTATAATTTGAACTCTCCATCCAACTAACCTTGATCCTGAACTTAAGCTGCCTAATCTTTGCCCCTGCTTTCTCATCTACCATATAGATATAATAACGTTTTAAAAGTGTATTATAATGATTAATAGTTGAGAGAGGTCTTGGACAAGTTAAAAGTACTATTTAATAGAATTATTATTAATAACACAAGATTTGTGAAAATACAGGGAACAGCTTCTGCTTTCCCAGCTAGGTATGTAAAAAGATGGCTTTTATAAATGTGTGTTCACAAATCATTCCTTGAGCACTCGTGGCCAATATCCACCATTTTCTTGAAAGCCTAAATGGGTCCTGGTGCCATCCTCTGTGAAGACAGAATTTCCCCACTTAATCATCTGGGTTTGAACTGTCTCAGTTCATCTGCACTCTTCTCTCTCTGCTGCTGAGTAGTTGTAGGCCATGAGAAATGTTGGCATTTTGAATTAATGTGACTCTGAATCCCTGTAGGTGGGACCCAAGGACAGGGTCATTCAAAGTCAGTATGAACATACATGGCAAACGCTTAACACTAAGTACTTCATACTTTCTACTGAGTGGCTGTTTTATCCATAATTGAGGGAGCTACATAAGACATGCATAACATGCTCCAGAAAACAAGACTTCTCCATATAGCAAAATGTTTGAGCCTTTTGGTGAAGGGTTTTTAAGTGATAGAATGAAAGCTTGAAGGGGTGTCCAACTTTTTTTTCTGACTCACTTTGGAAGAATTAAGAGTTGTCTTAAGTCACACATTAAGTACAGAAACACTAACAAAATCTGCTGAGCAAAAAACAATGTCCGTGTATACTTTTTGCAATATGCAGCATCTCAGATAATCCTCAAATAATCTGAATATGGCCCACAGGGAACAGGTTTGACAGCTATGCGAAAGTGTAGGAGCGTAAGAATTCAAAGAAGTGGGAGATCAGTGAGGAAGTATCAGAAGTGAAACTTGAAATGGATTTGGAAAGATGGATGGAATATGGGAAATGAAAAAGTTGGCATTCCAAGAAGTAGCAACAGCACAAGCAAATGTCTGGAAATGGAAATGAGTATATCCTTAACCCTGGGGAGCCATCAGAAGTGACTATTTAAAATAAGACAGGATAAAAATATGTAATATATTTTATGATATGATATATAGAAATCATGAATGTGTACCAAGATGTATGTGTAGAGATGTTGATTGAAACAGCAAAATTTTTGAAGTAATTTAAATTCCATCATTAGGGGAATGCCTTAAGGTGCATTCACACCATGACATACACAGAAGCACAGTCATGTGACATATAAGGACCTTTTGGTCAACAGTGGACCGAATGCGAGACTGTGGTCCCATAACATTCACTCACTACTCATTCTCTGATTGACCCAGAGCAGCTGCCAGTTCCATAAGCAACAGTCATGATAAGTGTCCTATAGAGGTGTACTATATCATATCAGTATTTTGACCAAATGTTTTCCACATTTAGATGTGCTTAGATACACAGATACTTACCACTGTGTTCCAGTATTCAGTACACCAGCATTCTCTGCAGGTTTGTAGCCTAGGCCATACCATCTAGCCTGGGTCTGTAGCAGGCTAGAGCATTCCGGTTTGTTAATACACTCTTATGATCTTCATACAGGCACAAGATGACCTATCCCAACGTTAAGTGGCTTGTGACTGAAAAGAATGAAGTAAATCTTTGTGTGCTGACATAAAAAGACATGACAGTATATTAATGGAGAGAATCCATTCATGTAATTTTTGTTAACTTTGAAAATTGAATTAAAAAAAAATCAAAATGGTATTTCAGGAAGGTTAATGTGGTGACATTGTATCAAATTAAAAGGGAGCAATTGGAAGTGAACAGGGCTTTTGGGACGTGTGGGAGTGAGTACAGATGTCCAAGGCCAAGGATGGGGACCTGAATTGTAGAGAGAGAGAGAACGCAGAGACATCCTGAAGGATGATTTTAAGGAACTTCCATGACAGATTCTTAATAGGAAAGGAAAGAGAGAGAAAAGAGATTTCCAAGTATTGGGAAATACACACTGAGCAATGATTTCTACTAACCAGAACAAAACCATGTTAATCAGAAGCCTTCTCTAAGAAATTCTTCATATTTTTGTCTCTCAGGATGGAAGAAACAGTACGAAATCTATTGCAGAGTCAAGGACCTCCAGAGCAGAAAAAAGAAGACACTCTTAGTATAATGGTCTATCAGGTACTCCATGTTTCTTACTTTTGGCTGAGTACTACTTGGCTTGTTTTTCTAGTATATCTCTAGCTTTTTTCCTCTCTGACCCAGAGATAAAAGGTATGACATGTTTATTTAACTCATCCATTTCTTCAACTCCTACTGTGAAACAGCAGAGTTTTGGTTGTATAAAGATGAAAAAAAAAAAAAAAGTCCACAGTGCAACAGAAAGATGTATAAAAACATCAGAAGTGCTCTGTGGTCAGGACTGGAGGAGAGGTGTCTCTAGCATTCCCTGGGAACCCAGAGGGGAAAGGACTCGTCCTGCGGAAGAGCTGAGGGGTATTTGCCAGAGCTGGGATGAGGTGCACCTGAGGAGTAGAGAACAGGTGAAGGGCATTCCAGCAGGCAGGGAAGCCTGGATATAGGCGCAGTGGCGTGGATCTTCAGGGCAGTGGAGAATAGGCAGCTCCAGGTAACCAAAGAATGACCTGGTGAGAGAAGTTTTACAGTGAGACTGAGCGCGCACGGAGGAGCTGGATGAGATCTGGGCCTGTGTGCTGTACTCAGTAGGTCTGGCAACGAATGGGCGGTCTGAAGAGGTCCAAAGAAGTAAATGGACAGTGAAGTAACAAGTCATCGTCTTCCCTTCACTGCCCTTATCCCACGGCCTTTAATACTAGCAAAGTGGGCAGCTTAGGAAGCAGGGTATGTAATCTGAGTGTGGCTCACGATGAAAAGGCTTTGGTATAGCAGGAAAATGAAAATACAACTGAAGTAGCACAGACACTCCATATAGGTAAATCCAGGACTTCTATTGAAAATCACTTCAAATCCCAAATAGAGACCCAATATCCACTACACAACCATGCATGAAAAGCTGAAAAAGGAAAGAAAATGGATAGAAGTTTGAGGTAATCACTGCACACCCCTAGGCTTTTGCTGGCTAATCAGATTTTGTTGAATTATTTCTGGATACTATTATACCTGCTTTAGTACAAAGTAGAGGTATAAGTAGAAAATGGGACTCAATTCTGCATTAAGCAATTCTATGCAGCCTGACCGAGTCATTTCACTCTGAGAAGTAGCCATTTGTTGTCCCTCACAGGTAACACTTGACCCCTTAGTTCAACATCACTCTTGGGCTTTCTCCAGTTTGCTCCTGGGTCTCTTTCATCCAGATTCTAGTTTTTTTTTTTTCCCCCCCCCCGATCATTTTCTATCTCTTCACCAGTTATTAACCAAAATCTATGGTGTAGACAATTAACGTCATCATCAGACTTCATTTGTGAAAATGGAAGCTACTCAGAAAAACAGATACATTTTTAAAACCATATTTTATACTTATTTCCTTTTCCTAACTCAGTCTGTTTGTTTTCAGAAATTAGCTTTCTTCCCTCTAGGAAGAAGAGAGTTATTAACTTGCATTAATGCTACACGGAAGGTATGTTTCAGTCACTCCTCTGATTGGCCTCAGGCTCCTTACCTAACGAATGGAAGAGGGACATGGGCTACATGACCTGTAAAGGTCATTGTACATTACACAAACATTTACTGGACTTCACACATGTGCCAGCCCTTGTGCTCTGGCCATTCAAGAAATGAGAACAGAGAGAAAGGCAAGTGTTTGCTGGGTAGTGCTGAGTCCCAAGGAGACCTCCTTCATCTCACAAATTCTGTTACTCTAAATATTTAGGTTAATAGTAGGAAAGTAGTGTGTGCAAGTTGTACATGGCAATGCTGGTAGAGCACATAGCTAACACTTCCCTGAAGGTAAATTCTGAGTTTGGGGTAAAAGCTGGAAAATGTGTTGCTTCATAATATAGAGTGTCATTAGCACACCTGATTCAGATTTTCGAACTTAAGGTTTCTCTGAAAAGAGCCAGAGGCCCATGTAAAGCTTACACCCCTGGAAAAGCTAGAGTTTGTTTGATTTTGTATTGTAGTGGAAGTGCTTGTTCTGAGTCTTTTATCAATGAGCTAATAAAATAATAGCAGAATAATATCTTTCTGTGTTCCAGGCCTCTGCTAATTGCTTTGCATGCATTAAAGGTGGTCATATTTTGTTCAAGGGGTGTGTTCCTGAAGACCTCTCATAATTTGTTGGTTGTATAATTTATAACTTGTATAATTCAACATGGATTCTCTCAAAGGATGGTGGGTGCTTGTGCTTAGCAATGGAGACGGTCCCACCAAGTGGTAATCAGTGGTTTGAAGTTTACTAGCTGTGCCATGGTCTGGTTCTTTTGTTAACTGGGGAATTTGCATGATTGCAAGTTTTGTGCCTTAAGTGATAGTTAGAACATTTTTATGTGACCATGATTTCCAATTTGCCTAGTTCAGAGCCCTATCAAATGTGACTACACCTGTGGCTCATTCAGTTTCCATAACCGTTTTATGCAAGAGGTATTTTGTCTGTCCGAATCTTACAGGTGTGGGCACAAAAGCCAGAGGGGTGAGTGTTTGGCTGTGGGTGCACAGCCAGGAAATGGCCAAGAAGGGCCTTAAACCCTGGTCCTTCTGACTCCATAGCTTCATCTCTTAGGCTGAGGGATTCTGGGGAGACTATGGTAGTGTGCGAGTTACCCATCTGCTTAGTGTCTAATTTGGGACCTGAACCTCGGTCTTCCCACGTTCTGTCTGGAGTTCTCTTCATTCACTTAGGTTTCATTCCTTCACTCATTCATTCACGTACCAGTTATTTACTTATCTAAGCATACTGGTTTCTTGTTGCTGTTGTAGCAAACTCACTGGCTTAACACAACACAAGTTTATTTTCTTAAAATTCTGAAGTTCAAGAGCCTGACATTGTGGCAAGGCTGCATTGTCTCTGGAGGCTTTTGAGGAGCATTGTTTCTTTGTCTTGTCCACCATGTAGCATTCCTTAGCTTGTGGCCCATTCTTCTGTTTTAAAATCACATCACTCCAACCTCTGATTCTGTTACATTTCTTTCTAGCTTCCCTCTTACACAGACCTTGTTATTATATTGGGGATGACCAGATAATCTAGGATAATTTCCTCATCTTAAGGTTTTTAACATGATACCATGCAGAGTCCCTTTTACCATATGAGGCCACATGTTCTCTGATTTCAGGGATGGCGATATGGGTATCTTTTGGAGGTGGGCATTATTCTGTCACACTACTGAGTAACACTTACTAATGTAGCATGCTGGTAGTAGCACCAGACACGAGGCTAAGTGCTGAAAATGCAACTATGCTGAATAAACGCCTTTCCTGGAATGCTTAGTATCTAGGATTCTGGGGCTTAGAGAAGGGAAGCAGATAATCAGATATAGTCAACAGTGGGCTAGAAACCAAAACAAGCTTGCACACATTCTGGGAACACAGCGGAATGTGTCCTGAAGCCTGCTGCTCTGTTCTCCCTACAGAACCCATGCCCTGCCCCAGAGTGATTTTAAATAATCCGTTCCCCTTTTCTCTTTGTCTCTTTTGTGTCTTGAAATGGACACGAGAGTCATGAGCTTCCACATGATTTCCATGGCCTGCCTTTCTCAGAACACTTCATGTCCCTGGTGTTTTAGGACCATATCTGATCATCAGGGCACGCGTGTTTGGTGCTTTGTAGTTGATGAAGCACTTACACAAAATGGGTCTCATTGGTTTACTCTACCACCTGTGATATAGGTATTCCGTCACTTTGGGATGAGGCTCATAGGGGTCTGTTTGAACTTTGGTAAATGCTATGATTTTCCTATAGGAGATACATGGAATTAAACTAAACACCTATCTGTGGAATATTTTGGATGGCAGGGTGGAAAGTGAGCACAATCTAAAATCCCAGGTCACAAAGTTACTGTCTTTAGGGAAGGGGAGGGGGAAGGATGGAGAGGGGGTGGGAGGGATAGTAGGGGGACCACAACTATGGAGCACATTGCAAGTACAAGTTGGTTCTATCCTGTGTAGAACACAAATGTCCTAATGCTATAAATGGGTAAATGAGATGAAAGCTATGCTGATTAGTAAGCACTCCAATCTGTACAAATAATCAACACACTGAAATGGGCATAAATGTATTTATGATCTATGTACAAAAGGCTTAATAGAAAAAATAAAATAAAATGAAAAGAAAAGTTACTATCTTTAAATACAAAAACCATTATAAATATAGACGAAAGTAAAGTGAGCTAAATTAATAAGTTCTAAGTTGTTTCGTTCTCACCTCCCCTGTGGAAGAGACAAGCATATGAGTCATAGAAATATTTTCACGATGTGTGGGGAAGGTGATGTACACAATTAAGATAGACTCATTTCATTAGGGAAAAATAAAAGACCTGAAAAGGAGGCACCCAAGTAAGCAAAAACACCTCCCAGCGCCCCACTTGCTTTGTCTCTTCCTCAGTTCATTCTCTCTGGGTATTTTGCAGGTTTTCACATGTCTTGTAGCTCAGCCCACAATTTGTTTTAGTTAAGTAAATTAGGGAAACTTATATTAAAAAAAAAAATCTCAAGAATGGAAAGAAAAGTATCCAGTGTACTCAGTACTACTATGAAATCAATATGTGATCACCTACACATTCATATGAATGGTAAAACATAACTATAGTCCAGAAAGTAGAAGGCAAGAAGAGAGAGAGGGGAAGGGCATTTGGGGGGACCTCACCTGATGTGCATGATGCAATGGTACATTTCAGAACTTTTAAGAAAAGGGTATAATTGTGATTTGTGGGTTACTTAGTTCAGTGTAAGCATTTCACCATGTATATCAAATAAGTACACTGAACCCCATAAATGCATCAATGTACATAGTTGTGATTTAATAAAAAAAGATAAAATATTAAGAAAAGAAATGAAAGAAGACAAGTAAGCATAAATTTAATGGAACAACTGGTTAGAGAGGGGCATCATTCCTTCAGCCTCATCTGTCAAAATTTTTAAACATGGGCAGGCTGAGTAAGCTATGAATAATCATGGCACTAATGAGGGATCAGCCTTTACAGCCCTCTGGCTTCCTTCTGTGTTCCTTCCTTGTAGCTGACACACTTCCTCTTGTTCCTGGTTTCTTATATGGAACATGAATTGAATCACATTAGCTAATTCATTTAGAAAAAACATGTATAGGCAAAAGGTAACAGGAAAAACAACTCACCCAAGACTTATGACATTAGACAATCACTTAATTCCTCCTTTTTAAAAGAAGAGGTTTCTTAATTTAGAATCACAAATGTAAATGCCTTTACTAAGCAAATAATATAAATAGTTAAAGTGGGCCAGGTAGGACAAAAATTAGGATCCCTCTAGGGGGTTACATTCTATATTATTTTCCACTTTTAATGAAATAAATACAGAGAAGGTTTTTTATTTGTCTTTTATTAACAGACAAAAGCCTTGCTTTTGAAAGCCATGCTACAGCAATACATCTATTTCAATGCCAGAGAGACAGTGGTGAGTGGTGGGGACTGTGGCAAACTGAAGAGCCTCAGAAATACACACCAATGGAAAGATGGCTGTGTGTTTCAAGAGACGCTGAAAGTTCAGGTTTTATAGGAAACTCTTAGTCTATAAATGATGAGTAGTTGTTTTTTTTTTTTTTAATATGTAGAATAACCGAAATGTGTGCTAAAGCAAGAATAACCATTAGAATAGTAAGATGATTTTGGGGGTTTCTTCTGGCTCTTTGAACTCTGAGATTTTGACACTTCAATTTGCAGTTCTGAAAGGCAGCCTAGAACACATCTGCCTGTCCGCCCCACTTCTGCCCAACACTTAACTGAGCACCTACTGTACATCAGTCACTGTCCTGACTATTTTACAAACATGAACTCATAAATTTTCAGAAGAACCCTTGGAAGAGTTACTGTTATTTCCCTGATTTTACACTGGGGGGAACTGAGACACAAGGAGGGTAAAGAGCTGTCCCAAAGTTACAAATTGCCAATGTTAGGTCACTGGAGATCCTTTGGACCCTTGTAACCAAAGGGCTGAGTAGACCACTATAAAAACAGTGCAGAAGCTTTATCAAAGATCTAGGGAGTCATTGCCCCAGCAGAGAGCACAGAGAGGTAGATAAAGTGATTAGCAAAATTACAGTGGGTTCAAGTTCAACTCTGTTTCTTTATTCCACCACCTTCTTGGGAGAGCCTTGAACCTCTCTCTCCCCATTATTTCGTTTTTTCCATGTGTACACGAATGTTTTATTATAGAAGCATTATTCACAGTAGCATGAAAGTGGATGCAACTCAGCTATCCATGTACAGATGAATGGATAAATAATATATACCCTCAGGGGTAACTTGATGATACCTTTGATGGCTCCTCCAGAAAAGAGCTCCAAAAATGCTTCGAAGGGTGGACTCAACGCTGATGTTGGTGCACAGCTTCTCAGGGGGAGTACTTTGAAGGGGACTGTAGTCATATTCGGCAACGAGGTATGCAGCACTTTTTCTAGGATGGGTTCATGAACTTAATTGTCAAACTGATTTGTACATACAAATCATATATGTGGAAATCTCCAAAAACTAATGAAAGAAATAAAAATATTTCAATAAATGGGGAGATACACTCTCTTCATAAATTGGAGAGTAAATATTACTAAGATTTCAATTCTTCTCAATTTAATCTGTAGATTTAGTAGCTCTGAAGGTCCCATCAAACTATTTTGTAAATATCAATAAAGTGATTGTAAAAATTTTTTTTTGCTAAATTATAGCTGTGTATATTAATGTGATCATGGGGCACCATACACTAGTTTTATAGACCATTTGACACATTTTCATCACACTGGTTAACATAGCCTTCCTGGCATTTTCTTCGTTATTGTGTTAAGACCTTTACGTTCTACTTCTACTAAGTTTCACATATACCCTTGTAAGATGCACCGCACGTGTAATCCCACCAATCACTCTCCCT
>CAUYPK010066640.1:0-42209 GCA_963574355.1 Loris lydekkerianus | reverse complement strand
ATGTGCAGAAGGGCTTAGATATATCCAGAGTAAGCCACATGCAACATGTTACTTGATCAATTTTCTAAAATAAGGTTTCAGGACAATGACAGTAAGATAAGGATAAGGGAATAAAACATGGAGGAATGAGTCCTAATTACTATACATGCATATTTTTTTTTGACAGTAGTGAGAAACCTTTTACAGATAAGTTACAAAGAAAAGGCAAATAAACAATTTTGTACAAGAAATTTAACACATTCTGTACAATGTCTTCACTTTGCTGTCATCATTTGTACAAACTCTTCATAGTTTACTTGACCATCACCATCAATATCTGATTCCCTGATCATTTCGTCAACCTCTTCAGCTGTTAACTTCTCTCCAAGGTTTGTCATCACATGGCGAAGCTCTGCTGCACTGATATAGCCATTGCCATCCTTATCAAACACACGGAATGCTTCTCTAATTTCTTCTTCACTGTCTGTGTCTTTCATTTTTCTTGCCATCATTGTCAGAAATTCAGGGAAGTCAATTGTGCCATTACCATCAGCATCTACTTCATTAATCATGTCCTGTAACTCTGCTTCTGTTGGATTCTGTCCAAGAGACCTCATTACAGTTCCCAATTCCTTTGTTGTTATAGTTAGATAGGACTATAGATAGTCCATCACCATCCTTGTCAAATAGTGAAAAAGCTTCTTTGAATTCTGCAATCTGCTCTTCAGTCAATTGGTCAGCCATGCTGCAAGCGCTACCGGTTTCCGACACGCCACCACACAACCACCTTATTTATCTATTTCTATAAACAGGGTCTCACTCTGTCACCCTGGCTAGAATGCAGTGGCATCATTATTGCTCACTGCAGGCTAGAACTTCTGAACTCAAGTGATTCTCCCATCTCAACCTCCCAAATAGCTGGGACTGTAAGTGTGTACCACTTCTCCAGCCTAATATTTGTTTTTAATGGAGAGATAGGGTCTCACTATGTTGCCCAGGCTAGTTTTGAACTCCTGACATCGGGGCAGCGCCTGTGGCTCAAGGAGTAGGGCTCCAGTCCCATATACCGGAGGTGACAGGTTCAAACCCAGCCCGGGCCAAAAACTGCCACAAAAAAAAAAAAAAAAAAAAAAAAAGTGAACTCCTGACCTCAAGCAATCCTCCCACCTTGGCCTCCCAAAGTGCTGAGATTACAGGCATGAGCCACTACACCCAGACTCTCCCCTTCTTTAATACCCACCCCCACCTGGGCTTCTGCTGCAGGTGACGGACCCTCTCCTTTCATGGTCAGACACTGGGCAGAGCTGACCTTCTCTCTACACTGCCTGGTACGGGAGGTATTGGTAGGCACCACTCCTGTTCCCCTCTCCCATCCACCCTGCCTCCACTCTCATCCCTCCCAACACTGCTCTCTTCCCCTGGACAGTTACAAAGATTCTTTGTAATGTGTTTACATGAGGAGGGGTTGAGAGCAGGGCCTGGCTGTACCCAAACTACAGGTTCCCACCAGCCCTGTTTACATAAGGAGAGAAGGAGCCAAAACAGATGACCATGTTGCTCCAGGCCCAGATTAAAAACATAACCAAAGTCCAGATCCCTGCATCTCAGCCCCCTGGTTTCTGGGCTTTACCACACAGAAGCGGTGCAGAGGAGCCTCTTGACCCAGGGAGGCCTGTTGACTTGGCTGAGTAAGAGATGTTTGCACAGGGAGGTACTTAGCATTAGCCATCTGGCTGTTGCCTGGCTGGGCAGCAGGGCATTTGCAGGTCAGGCCCCTGGGGTCTCCAGGGCCCCTGGGAAAACAGCCCCAGCCAACCCAGTTTTTTCTTTGAATGTATTGATAGTTTGGACAAATTTCTTAGAACTTTGTTATTTTCACATTTTTCCCCATTAATTCATACCCAAACCAAAATAAATTGTAAAGCTTTACTTTGCAAGGTGGTAACAAATGCAGTTTTCTCCATTTAGTTTTTTTCTTTTGACTAAATTTATTTTATTTTATTTTTTATTTCTATTGATTTGGGGGGAAGTGAATCTGGTTTTGTTTTGTTTTTTTAAGTCATAACTGTGTACATTAATGCATTTATGGGATGCAATGTGCTGAATTGATAAACAATGTGGAATGCTTACATTGAATTGATTAAAATAACCATCGCCTCGCTTACTTATTTGTTGTGGTAAGACATTTATGCTGTATTCTTAGTAGTTCTGAAATGTACCATTGCATTATGCACATTAGATGAGGTCCCACCAGACACCCTCCCTGTGCCCTCCCTTCCCCCTCCCTCATCTTCCCTTCTTTTCTCTGGACTATAGTTATGTTTTGCTATTCATATGAATGTGTAGGTGATTATATATTGATTTCATAGTAGTATTGAGTATACTGGATACTTTTTTTCCATTCATGAGTTACTTTACTAAGAAGAATATGTTACAGCTCTATCCAGGTAAACATAAAAGATTTGAAGTCTCCATCTTTTTATGGCTGCATAGTATTCCATGGTGTACATATACCACAATTTGTTAATCCATTCATGGGTCAATTGGCACTTGGGCTGCTTCCATGACTTGGCAATTAAGAACTGGGCTTTCTGTAACCAAAAGCTGAAACAGGCCTAACTGAAATGGATATTGTACTAGGGTTATGTAAGATGTCACTAATGGGGGGAACTGGATGAAGGGTAAACAGGACCTCTCCACAATAATTTTCCAACTCCTGTGAATCTATAATTACATAGTAAAATAAGAAAAATTTAGTACACTCTTTGGCAAAAAACAAATCAAGTACTATAAAAATGTACACAACCAAACTCAACCAAAGTCTTACTAAGATTTCAGATTTCCAATCTCCTACTCCTTTTATTGGGGTTCCTTTTCAGAAATAACTACTATTTCCTTTCTTATGTATCTCTTCAGAAGTGTCTACGTATATTGAAGCAAAATGTGTTTATTAATGTCTGCATGTTTTTTTATTCCCACATATACACAATGTACTATTTTATAATAATGTCAGCATACCATAAACACTGATCTGCAATTTTTTTTAAGCCAATTATGTGTATTAGAGATGAGCTACCACATAAGTGTTCCTTACTTACATGGTTCCTTCCTGGTAAACACCATACAACCACGAAGATAATCTGAGGATCCCGCCTTGGTATAAAACTAGCACTATGGTGCTGGGTTTTATAGTTATGTGATATCTCATTGTGTGGTTATACCATCATTTATTTAACCAGACCCCTACTGAGAGTCATGCAGGACTTTTAGCAATAAAATTACATCTATAATGAGTAATGATAAAGTTTTTAAAATTGAATCAAAAGTTTAAACATTTATCATTTTAATAAGTTAAGTCAACTTGTCCTCCAAAGAAATTGCACAAATTTACATTCCTACCTCACTATACAAGAATGAGTTAGTGATTCTACACATGGTTGCCATTATTGTATATTATCAAGCTTTTTAATCCTTGTCAAATGGCAAGTAAAAAATACTCTGTCATTCTTTAATTTGCATTTTTATAATAACAAAAGCTAACTTTCATAGAGCACTTACTGTGTCTCAGGTATTGTTCTGAGAACTACGTATACATTAACTCATCTAATTTTTGCAACAGTCCCGTGAGGTAGGCATTACTGCTATTTTATCCCCATCTTATTAGGAAAGGTTAAGGAATTTAATAACATTGTTTGTAAGTGAGAGAACATGCAAACCCAGGCAGTTTGGCTCCAAATGTCTAAATTTTAAATAATATATTAAGATTTTTGTTCAGTTTTACAGAATTCTATTATATTTAAAGCAATTTGTATTTCTTTTGGTCTGAGCTGCCTGTTTTTGTCCTCTGTCCATTTTTTCATTGGGGTTTTGGTCTTACTCCTGTTGCTTTACAAGATCCCTTGGTGGGTTAAGAAAATTATCTCTTTATAATAGCTCCAAGAAAGTTAAAACATATAACTATCATGTGATACAGCTATTCCACTCCTATGTATCTAACCAAGAGAAATGAAAACATGTCCATACAAAGACATGCTAACATTCATAGCAGCTTTATTTGTAAAAGGCGAAAGATTTATACGATCGGAAGAGAAACCGCAGTATAGCAGCTTTATTTGTAAATAAAGCTGTAAAAAACCCTAAGTTCATCAGCAAATGAATGATAAACTTTGTTATATCCATATAATAGAATATTACTAGTAAAAAGAAATGAATTATTGACACATACAATAGTAGTCTCTCAAATATATGATTACAGTGAGTAAAAGAAGGCAGATCCAAAAAAAAAAAGAAAAAGAAAAAGAAAACAACACATACTATATAATCCATTAAAAACAAACAACCAACCAACCAAAAAAAAAAAAAAAAGGTCTTGCTCTATTGCCTGAGCATCATCATAGTTGACTGCAAACTCAGACTCCTGGGCTCAAGTGATCCTCTTGCCTCAGCTTCCTGAGTAGCTGGGACTCCAGGTGGGCACCACCACACCCTGCTAATTTTTAAATTTTTGTAGAGACAGGGTCTCTCTATTGCCTAGGCTGATCTAGAACTCCTGGCCTCAAACAATCCTCCCACACTAGCCTCCCAAGGTGCTTGGATTATAGGAATGAGACACCACACCCTGCCTTGTAGAATTCTTTTTATATACAATTCTAGAAAATGCAAACAATCCACAGTTACAGAAAGTAGATCAATGATTACTTTACAATAGTGGGACAAAGCAGAGGGGCATGAAGGAATGATTACAAAGGAGTATGAAGAAACAAACTTCTGTTCACTATCTTAAATGTGGTAATCATTTCACAGGTGTATGTATACCTATATAAAAACATTAAATTTTATACTTTAAATATCTACAGTTTACTCTATGTTAATGATAACTCAGTGTTTTTATCATTGTTAAAAACAGTAGTACTACGTATCATATCATATGTACTACTGTTTTAGAAATTATCAACATATATTAATATATGGTGCCTCCTGTTTGTTTCTTTTGTTGTTGTTGTTGAGACAGAGTCTTACTATGCACCCTTTGTACAGTGCCATGGCGTCACAGCTCATAGCAAGCTCAAACTCTTGGGCTTAAGCAATTCTCTTGCCTCAGCTTCCCAAGTAGCTGGGAGTACAGGCGCCTGCCTCAACACCCAGCTATTTTTTGTTGCAGTTGAGTTAGGTGGCCTGGGCCAGATTCGAACTGCCAGCCTTGCTGTATGTGGTCAGCACTGTAACCACTGTGCTACAGGCACTGAGCCAAGTGCCTCCTGTTTCATCTCATTTATATTTATCATAAAGAACACAAACAAATGCAAAGTACTATCACTAATTCTGCTTTAAAACATTTTTTTGTTAAAGTTCATTTTGGCAGATTATCTGGATTCTAAGCTGAGCCTCAAGAACCAACCAAAACAACCTTCCAGTTGTGGCAGACACAATACACTCAAAACAAAATAGAGAAATAAACTGAACTAAGAGACTGAAAGACTATAATCGGCATCCATTATTCAATTTTCAAATTTTTGAGTACATCAAAATGGCCTCAATCATTTATTCATTTATTCCACTAAGATATCTCTGGAATCTGCTATGTACTAGATACTGTTAAGTGCTGGGAATAAAATAGTGGGCAATAGAATCCCATGAAAATAAAGATAATTTATTTATCTTTAATAAATATTAAAGATAATTTAATGTAACTGATTGACTTTATAGTAGGTCAAAGTTATAAATGTGTACTTAAAGTTACAAAAAATATTTTTATTTGTATTCTGTGTTACAGTGGCATGTAAGAATTTTGGGGAAAAAATGGTTCTACTGCAAACTACTAGATCAAACATGTATTTAACTCCATTTAGGTTCTAATACGTAGTAATGCATATAATCACATCTATCCCATATCAAGTAAAAAGCGGCTTTGAATTAACTAGCCTTTGTTAGTACAAATATTTGAGAGAAGTATTATCATTTAGCTTCTAAATATGACCTCGCATACTATTATATGATATTACATGAGTTAGTATAATATAAGATTTCCTAGCCAGTATATTACCTCTCTAGTTGTCCTACAGGTGTTTTTCTATTCAAAGATTCTAAGCCTACACTCAGTAAATTTAAATATTTCCTTAATATCTTCAGAAGTTTTTTTTTTAAGTAAAATAATAACTGAAAAATAGCAATTTACACTGCACAGAAGCCCCAGATGTAGAAGCAATGAAAGCCCCTCATAATGGGAAGTCATTAGCTTTGCTGAAGAAGGTAAATGGATCACTGATATTGGCCTATCCTTCTCCTGAGTGAAAGCCAATCAAAAGAAAATATGGCAATGCTGGCTTGATATTAAAACATGCTACGTCTGGAACACTCACAGGTTTTGCACGGAGACTGGAAATACAGAAAATGAAGCTGATGTCTATAAACCAGTTTCATCTATGGCTCAATTGGATGTCCCATACATATTTCTCAAATAAATAGTTTTAAATACTTTTAATTAAACTTTTTTGTGTACTTATTAGTATGACAAAATAAAAAGTACACCATTACAGTAAGTACATTTACTGGAATGTATCTCCTAAGTGTTCTTTATTTCTTATGAGAAATTTTGTTTTGAATTAATCATGTAAAATTATCTGCCATTTTTGAGGACCAATGACAAGAGAAATAGCAAATGCATAGAAAAACAAGTAAAGAGAAATTCCAAAATTTGGGAAATAGTGTATTAACAATGTCAGAATGAAAAAAATTTTTCTCATTTGTCAATTTTAAATGGATATATTACTAAATTTATATTACTTTATAATATATAATATATACATCTAATATGTTATATATTATTAGGAATATATAACATGTACTATATATTATGCATTATATATTAATATTATATATTATTAAATATATTTATACATTAAATATATGTTAAATTTATATATATTAAATAATATAGTATATTATATTAATACAGTATGTTATTAATATACTTATAATATTAATATTAGTATTTATAGGCTTGGTGCCCATAGCTCAGTGGTTAGGGCACCAGCCACATACACCCATGCTGACATGTTCAAACCTAGCCCAGGCCTGCTAAACAACAAATGACAACTATAACAAAGAAATAGCCAGGCGTTGAGGAGGGCACCTACAGTCCCAGCTACTTGGGAGGCTGAAACAAGAGAATCGCTTAGCCCAAGAGTTTGAGGTTGCTGTGAACTGTGATGCCACGGCACTCTACCAAGGGTGACATAGTAAGACTCAGCCAAAAAAAAAAAAAGCATTTTTAGGAGTGGCACCTGTGGCTCAAAGGAGTAGGGTGCTGGCCCCATATACCAGAGGTGGTGAATTCAAACCCAGCCCCGGCCTAAAAAAGAAGGATTTTATTTATTTATAGTATAGTATTATATATTATATAGTATAGTATTTAATGATACTATGCTTTTCTATTTAAAAGCAGTTTCATATAATCTGTGACATTTCTAAAACAAGACTGAAATCTTGTTTTCTTTGGAATTATAAATAAACTTTTCTAAAAAAATTATCTATATAAATTATTTCATATCCTAATTTAAGAGGTTGATAGTCAAGAAAGCATAGCTTTCCCTACGAATATATGACACTATATGAAGCCATAAGGTGTTAAGAATAAGTGCCTAAGAAAAAGTTTTGCCAATAGGAATTAATAACCAATGAAAGAAAAAAAAGGTTGGAGTTGGAAAAGTCATTAGAGCAGGCGTCCTCAAACTATTTAAACAGAGGGCCAATTCACTGTCCCTCAGACCATTGGAGGGCCAGAGTACAGTTTAAAAGAAAAACATATGAACAAATTCCTATGCACACTGCACATATCTTATTTTGAAGTAAAAAAACAAAACAGGAACAATCACACCTCCTCATGTGGCCCGCAGGCCGCAGTTTGAGGACCCCTGCCTTAGAGGATAGTTTAATTAAACTGTATTCAACACATGCTTTAATTTCTCAGTGAGGCAATGTTCACTCCATTTTTATTTCAATTGTTAGAAAAGTCTTCATTATGAACCAATATCTCCCTGATTCACTCTTCCTAGTTCCATCCTCTGCTAATGCAAAAGATATGCTTAATCCTTCTTCCAGACGCTATTCCTTGAAGTATTTCACAAAGTAACATATTTGAGCCAGGAAGAACATTAAAGATCATCCAATTATCCAGTGTGAAAAGCCTTACCATATACCCCACTAAAGTATTCCAAGCTGAACAACCCCAAATGTTTCCATTACTTTGCAACTGTTTCAAGGTACCCTTCACCCTCACTACTTTCCTCTGATTACATTGCTTATAAATGACCTTAAAATGGAGCAAACAGAACAGAAAAAAGTAAGCAAGATGCAGAGTAGAAAAGGATAATCAACTGTTTTGGACAACCTGCTTCAAACTTATGTACCTTAAGTGGATGTAAGCTTTTAGGACAGTTGTTTAGTATAACAAACCATTGACTCACCAACTTATGACAAGTAAGGAGACACATCCAGATACACTTCTCTGCTTAAAACAAATAGCATCCAAGATCCCCACCTTGAATTTGTGTAGACTTTTACAAAATATTCAATGTTATATTCAATTATACAAATAATCACTATAATTGAATATTTTGTCTGTCCCAATAAAGTATCTACACATCAAATATAAACCTTTAATAACAAATACAGACTGTAATTCTTTAGTAATAAATACAGACTATTATTCTAATTATTAAAAACAAGGTATAGGGGACCTGATTCTGTACATGTACTAGCATTCCCTTATTTTTCAAGGGACATGGGGGAAGATAGCATCTTGAGGCATACAACTAAGAAATACTATAGTTTAATTTTAACATCTGCCCATTAATCATCAAGCCATGGATATGTTCTTTTAATCAATTACAAATCCACCTACCTATGTAATTATTTGTAACCATATTTCTGTCTTGTACAAAGACATCATAAGAGGCTGTCAAATGCTATAAGTATAACTTTGGGGGTCCCTTTCCTCACCTGTAAAACAAGAACTAAATGAGACAACCTATGTAAAAAGCATTTAACCCAGTGTACAGCATAATTAAAAATCCAATAAATGAAGCTATAATTCTGTATATACTATGGCTAGAGTATTTCCTGATGTATCTACTGGTTTACTTACCCTATAGAAGTGAGGAGAGGTGTCGTAACTTGTTCTTTGTAAACCCATGCTGGCTCCTAGTGACCAGTGCCTTCTCTTATAAGTACCAACTATACATGAGTTCAATAATTTAAGAATTTGTTCAAGGAATAATACCAAGTTCATCAGTGTATTTTATTATTATTATCTGCAACCTAAACTTGTCTTCCAATGTTGTATAGACTTCAGCAGCTAAAATACTCTTTTACACATATTAGATATTCAAAAAAAGGTTCATTGAATTCTCTTTAAACATAAGGATGGGCAGGTGCAGTGGTGTGCACCTGTAGTCCCAGCTACTTGGGAAGCCAAGGCATAAGGCTTCCTTGAGCCTATGAGTTGGAGATTGTATTGAGCTAGATTGTGCCACTGCACTCTAGCCAGGGCAACAGAGTGAGTCTATCTCAAAAGAAAAAAAAAAAAAAAAAAAAAAGGATGAATTTTTTAATTTTTATAATTATAACAGGATTATATAAAATGTTAACATTAGGGGAAGCTAAGTGAAAGGTGAATAGATGGTATATGAGAGTTCTCTGCACTATCTTTGCAATTCTATAAAGATATCACTATTTAAAAATTAGTCATTTTTAAAAAATCAAAATTATCTGTTCCAACCTCTGACAAATCCTTAAAATTTGCCAAATATTACTAATCACTAATAGGTACAAATTCTTTCAGCAGCCCTAACAACCATATAATTTATCTCTTATAGCATATACAAATTCCAATAAATAAGAATTCTTATAATACCCTTACTTATCCAGGACCACACAATGATTTAGTAAACAATAGTCATCCTAAAATTTTATTTTTGAAAATAAGGGCTTTAAAATCTACCCCAACAGCAAATATTTTTTCCCTCTAAACCTGTGATCCCCAACCCCTGGGTCATACACTGGTACCATAAGTGGCCTGTTAGGAACTGGGTAGTTTCTAACAGTAGTTAGTGGCCACTAGCAAGGGGTTGAGTGGAGGGTGAACTAGGAACTAACCATAGGCACCGCTCCTAAAAATTCATCTGTATTTACAGTCCTTTCCACCACTCGCATCACTGCCTGAGCTCTGCCTCCTGTCAGATCAGCAGCCAGCATTAGATTCTCGTAGGAGGAAAATCCCACCATGAACCGCACATGTGAGGGATCTAGGTTGCATGCTCCTTGTGAGAATCTAATGCCTGGTGACCAGCTGAGTTGGTGATGCTGGGGAGCAGCTCCAAATACAGATTATCATTAGCAGAGTGGTTTGACTGTACAGAGATCATAATAAATAAATAGCTTGCAGACTTGTATCAAAACCATTCATACCCCCCTACTGCTATAGAAAACTCATCTTTCATGAAACCAGTTCCTGGTGCCAAAAAAGTTGAGGACCACTGCCCTCAACCATCAAAACTCTGCAGAGTCTAGTTAAGACTTCTGTTATTGCTCAAATCACTTATGTATCAGTGATAGTCAAGTTTAAAAAGATCTTTGATATATGAAACAAATGACTACTATACTGTTAGCCCAAAAATCACTAAAAACATATATATTTAAATTAGGTAAGTAAAAGTTTAGGGAAATGAAGATTTTATTTGCAATTATTCAATCCCAAACTTTCAGTATTAAGAAACAGTCATAAGAATTTTACTTTTGTCAGACAAATGAATCCTAAAATGCCTAAGCATAAAGCATCTTTCCCTAAATGTTTCCTAAATATTTCCAAATAGCTTTTTTACTTTAAAGAGTTTCTTTCAAGTATTAACTGTCTTAATTTTCAAAAACCTGGCTTTCCATTTTATTATATTATTATAGTATTACAGAATTGGTACCATAAACAGAAGTGCTATTGTCAAACAACCAATCTAATAATAAAAAGAGCTAAGGCCGTTTGTCTTATAGAAAATTACTGCCAAATGCTGTCAGACCCTGCTTTTCTGCCATCTGGGCCAGTAGCCAGATCTAATCATTATAAGACCCTTTCTAATTTTTAGTACATAACACAGTACACAATACTTTTAGTGTTGTGAAATAATATCTAAACCAGACAGTATTTTAATGAATAGTCTCCATAATTTATCTAACATTTTTATTATATATAAATATACACACAGACATACCACACACATGTAACACTTATGCATACCTTTATACACACGTACATATACACACATTTATATATATGATCTATAATATCTTTAGAAGTATACCTAAGAAACAGCCAAGCATGATGGTGCACACTTGTAGTCCTAGCTAGGTGGGAGAATGAAGCAGGAGATGCTTGAGCTCAGGAGTTGGGAGGCTACAGTGAGCTATGATAATGCCAGTACACTCCAGCCTGGGCAGTAAAGAGAGAACCTTTCTCCTTGCGGACAGGGAGAAAAGAAAAAAAATTGCAGAAGAAAACTGGTAACTGTGGTTGCCTTTAGAGCAAGGGTTTGGGTCTTTAAATTTTGTATGTTTGGGTTGGAGTGGGCGGGCAGTGGCTCACACCTGTAATCCTAGCACTATGGGAGGCTGAAGCAGGTGGATCGCTTGAACTTGGGAGTTTGAGACCAGTCCAAGTCAGATAATGACCCCATTTCTAAAAATAGGCGGCATTGTGGTGGGTACCTATAGACCCAGCTACTCAGAAGGCTGAGGCAAGAGGATAACTTAAGCCCAAGAGTTTGAGGTTGCTGTGAGCTATGATGACACCCTGGCATTCTATACAGGATGGCAAAGTAAGACGCAATCTCAAAAAAGAACAACAAAAAAACAAAAACAAAAACAAAAACAACCATGTACAAAATTGTCCATAGCAACTATGATTTCAAGAACTAAAAACTGGAAGCAGCCCGAATGCCTATCAACAGAACAGATAAATATATACTTATAAAATGAAATAATATATAGCAATGAAAAAGAATAAACTACTACTAACTCAAAAAAACAGATGACTAAAAATGTTAAGAAGAGGAAACTAGATGTGAAAGAATGATCTGATTCCATTGATACGAAGTTTGTGGAAAAGTACAACTAATCTATAGTGATGCTGGTCAGAAAAGTGGTTATCTTTGGTAAGCACTGACTAGAACATAGCACGAGGGAGGCTTCTAAGGTCCTGGAAATGTTCTCTATGTTGATCTGGTTGATGGTTACATGTTTATATATGTAAAAATTGATTGAGCTGTGCACTTACAATTTGTATACTTTTTTTTTAACAGTCCCACCAAATTTTTTTTTTTTTTAAATCCACAAATGGGAGCGTTCTTCCTCTATGCTTGCCAGAAAGAAACATAGAAGAAATGAGAGGGTTAGATCAAATGATCTTTACATTCCTGTTTTAAAGTTCCCTTGCCTTACTCATATACGCAACAGAAATTTGAGCACTTACTTTGTAAAAGGTACTGTTCCGGGTCCTGAGCATATTATACAGCATTAAATAAAATAGGTAAAAATCTCTGTCCTTGTAGGTCTTACATTTTTTAGTAGGCATAGAAAGACAATAAAAATATAGAGTATGTTGGTAAGGGAAAAGCACAAAAAGGAAACAAAGTAGGCAAGAGGGATCAACATTACCTATGGAGGGGATATTGTAATTTTAAACAAAATTACCAGGAAAGGCCTTATGAAAAGGGTGATATTTTGATAGAGGTCTGAAGGCAGGGAAGGTAACATTTGAAAGAACATGTTCCATTTCTTAGGAAACAGTGAGGAGTGTTGCTTTAGGAAAGTAAGCAAGAGATGAGCTAAAATTGAAATAAAAAACACACACACAACAAAGACAAGGTCTTTCCCCGAGTCTTTTTCTCCTTCCATACCACTCTAACTCTTCACATAAAAATTTAAGTAACATCTTTTTTCTAAATAGAAACTTCTGTAACCACAAACCCAGCTTACGCTTATCTAATCTTCTTCTAAACTGTATTACTCGTGGCATCTTTATATACTACCTTGCAATTAAATACATACTGCCTCCTGCTAACAAACTGACCAAGCCTCTTCAGGGCAGTGACTAGATTTTATCTTTTTTTTATTCCTATTAGTTGGCCCATGGTTGGCACTTAAACAATCACTGGTAGGGCTGATGTTAATAACAACTCAGCAGGCATAAGATCAGTAAACTGTGAACAGACTTGTAAAAAGAAAAAAGAGGAAGGTAAGAAACCAAGATCAGGGCATCACATGAATAAAGGCACTGAGGTGTCTCCATGTGTCATGATCCAAACAAAGTCAGGATTTTCTCTGAGCTATGTCCTTAAGACTTTCAGATCCCCAACATTACTTTTCTTGGGAGGAAAAAAAGCACCTGGTAGTCCTTTCGAATAATGATTTCACAGCACCAAAGTTCACTACCAGTTTAACAATGAAAATCTTACAGAACAATTAGCTATGTGATCTTAGGCAAGATGTTTAACCACTTTTGAATGTGTGTTTCCTTACATGCTACATTTTATAAAATTTAGCAGCTAAACGAAGGAGTTGGATTAAATGGCTCTAAAGTCCAATCAATCTGAAATTCTCTACTTTAGCTTTTGGGGAAGAGCCAAATGAATAAACCTTATAATCTAGCTTCTTTAATAAAATGAATAAAAATACCTATTAATAAATTTCAACAACAAATAGTCATATTCAGAAAACAGTGTAATACTACGGGGAAAAGTAAAAAACAGAGAACTGGAGTCAATCAGACCTAGATGTAGTCATATTCTGCTCCTTAGTATATAATGACCCTGAGCAAGGATTTGTTTTGAGAATTAAAGGCACTATATGTAAAGCAATTATTAAGCTGATATATATATTAAAAAAAAAAAAAACCTGCACTATGATTTCCCCAGTAAAAATCAGCCAAGGTAAAATATCTACCAAATCACTTATGTCCAAGATTTGAGATACCCACACTAGTTAATATTTCTCCTAGTAATTTTAGAGACAGAGGTTAATGGCTGCCTCAAAATTTTTTAAGACTCTTCTGGAAGTTTAGCAGAGTAACCTTACCTCCTACAGTGCTGGTAGTCTCACTTCCTAAATATGAAGCTAAGAACTACAACTTTAATATGAGTGTGTGATCACAGGGGCAAGAGAATTTTACAAACCCTCAAATTTCAGGAAAATAAAACAAGACTGCGATTTGAGTTTAACTCATTTTGGACATTAAGAACACTTAATCTTGGTATTGAGACTTTAAACATGGTATGAGAGCCAACTATGTGTAAAGAAGCAATAGAGATTCAAAAGATACTAGGACAAATATAAAGTGCCTTCACATCCAGGAGGAAAGAGAGACATAATTATAGCATACTAATGAATACAAGTGAATGAATGAACAAGATAGAACCCACTGGGATGGGAAGAGGGAGGACCAGAAGACACAGACATTTAAAAAGCAGATAGTGCTTATGTTTTATCTAGAAAAAACAGTAGACTTTGCCAGTAAGACAAAAGAAGGAAAGGTATTCTAAACAGAGGGGAGAACATATGTGAAGGCTCTAAGTTAGGAAACAGCATGGCTCATTCAGTAAACTGCTCGGATTCGGATTCGTACAATTGAAGCTTTAGATTTATGGTGAAAGAAATGCAGATAATGAGCCAGATGATGAAACGCCTTGTAATGATAAAGAGTTGGGACTAATAAAGTGTAGGTTTTAAGAAAGAAGCAATGAACAGATACGCATTATAGAAAAATTACCTTAGAGGTAGTATAAGGATAGATTAAAGGTGGTCAAGTCTGGAGACACTTAGTGACCTCATTCTACATCCAGAGTCAAATAAAGACATAACGTTATCATATACTATTCTATTACAGAGCCAGGGATCTGAAACAAAAATAATAATGTTTTAACAGATAAAGTTAAATTATCCAAAGGAAATAATTTACCTTCATGAATGTATATTCTGGAATTAAATAATTCCCACATATCTTTAAAAAGAAGAGGTTTCTAAAATTAGATATGATACATAAAAACTACATCACATGGAACTAGTTTTATACTGAGAACTACTCTTACATATCTCTCCATTTTGGGACATACAATACTGCAGATCTGCAACATAAAAACCAATGCAGCATAATCCTCGGAATTTTAGTTTATATTCATTATTGGCAGGGCTACTCTTGATATATCTATATATCTATAGCTATGTATGAAATCTGAGGCCCTGGGAGAGAAGGAATTATCTAAGGTCACACCATTAGCAGCACAGAGAGGGTTGGAATTCATGTCTTATAATTTCCTTTCTAGAAATTGTTTTAGTATGTCACATTTAGGATTCTAGAATTTTGAATAATTGAAAATACACTCTGGTACTCTTATTTTCAGCAGTGTATCAATGAAACGATGAAAGTATTTTTGTGGTCCATATACCTTACAAGAAAAACATATCTATTATATATGTGTCTACGTTTGACAAAAAGAAATCTCTTCCTGAAGTTTGTGCTACAATAACAACAGCTACTCTCCCCCCCCCACACACAAAAAAATGTATCCTATTCTTCTGTAGGAAATCTAAAAACTTCCTTTCTCAAACTCAAGAAACAATTAAATTTGAAAATAAAAAAGATTAATTTATCTTTATTTAATTAAATATCCAACTACCTTAACATGTTCCAATATTTTACTTAGGTCTATGTCTTTTCTTAGTTTGTGGTGCTACCTACTCTACCTCATTCCCTTATAATTTTTAGATATTTAAAGTATCTTTTTGGTTTCATTATTGTGGAAGTGGCAACACTGACCAAAGCCTTATAAATTCTGTACATTTCACCAATTTGAAGCCAGTGACCAAAATGTTTTAATTTTTAGACTTCTCTAATTTGCACTTAAGTAATGCCTGCTCATTTAAATAGATTAAAGTAATAGAAAAGTACAAAAATAAGCAAGTGTTGTCCATGCCTCTGCAACTCCCTCCTGAAGAATTCTACAAACAAGTTTGAAGTGCGTATCCTTACAGACTTTTTAATGCTTACGTAACATAAGCATCTTCAAAGAGTCAATATATATTTAACACCAAAAACTCTAAACATAATTTAATCTTTCTTTAATATTTTTGGTAGAGACAGAGTCTCACTTTATTGTCCTTGGTAGAGTGCTGTGCCATCACAGCTCAAAGCAACCTCCAGTTTCTGGGCTTAGGCGATTCTTTTGCCTCAGCCTCCCCAGTAGCTGGGACCACAGGCACCCGCCACAACGCTTGGCTATTTTTTGTTGCAGTTTGACCGGGGCCAGGTTTGAACCCACAATCCTGGGTATATGGGGTCGGTGCCCTACTCACTGAGCCATAGGTGCCCCCACACCAATTATATTTCATGCACAGTGATTGCAGTTGTCATGTGATTTTTCTAAATCAAGAAGGAGAGGAAGACAACAAATTTTATAACCCAATTATATTTCATGCAGGGGTTATAAAATAAAGAGCTGAACCCTAAATATCCGAAGTATTTCTTCCTTAACAGCATTGTAACTTTCTAATGTATGTATTTATTTGTTGTCTTCCTCTCCCTCTTGATTTAGAAAATCACATGACAACTGTAATCACTGTACTTCTAGAGTAAAACCTAGCAGATAATCAAATATTCATTGACTAATTGGCCTATGCTTACTTAGAAATCAGAAAAGCTACTTTTTAAAAAAGTTTCTGAAAGCTGCTTAATTTATCATTTGTCTTTCTCTCAAAAATGGGGAGGGGATCTACTTAAGGTATTCTGAACTGTCATTCCAAACAAACATCTCCTCAACAACAAGTTTATCTGTCTACGAGGACAGGGCTCATTGCCTGTAGACTTCATTTACAGGCCTCTGCAAAGAGTGAGCAGCTATCTAACCAGAAGAACTGTCAAGCAAAAAAAGACTTTCTGACCTATACATTTTTTTAAAAACGCATACACATACATATAGGTCATTTTATTTAAATTCTACCTAAGACTGGGTTAGTTACCAAGAACTCTGCAAAAGATCCAAAGCTAAGGACACCTGTACAATACAAGGAAACTGTTAAGCAGCATTCCGTAAAAGAGCTCCATTAGCCATCCTTACAGGTCAAAAGATGCTTTGGCTGAGCTCTAGCTTTGGGACTTCAAATTCCAATGCTTTCTGGTGGCTGAACTTGAAATTATCTCTCTTCACAAATGCTTTTCAAAGGACAGAGAGAAGCCAGAACACACTTGGCAGCACTACTTGACTCTGCCTAATGATCAGGCAAACACTTCAGAGCAGATCAAATAATACAGAATTCCTAGGAATAATAATAAAGCAGAACACCTAGGAAAGACCCACAGCCTCCCCTTCCTCACTAGCTTCCAGTTGCTCAGGAGCTGTATCCACGCTCAATCTGTGAGGACTCGTTTCCTAAAGAACCTACAGACATGTGCCCACCTAAGGCGCTGCCACCTCTCCAGCTCCCAGAGCTCCAGCTAGACCAGCGCGCCCCCACAGGGATCCCGGGGCAAAGAAAAGAAAACTGCAGAACAAACCCACTATTTCTCCAAGTAGGCAACAACACCGATTAATCCTCAAACTAAGCAATGAGTAAATTTCATATGGCGAGAGAGACCTGATGAAAAATGTTCCAGGATGCTGACCAGTCACAGACTAACCGGCCGGCTCTGGAGGCCACTAAAGCCTTCTCCCGCCCCTAGCCGACCCAGTGTCCGCCGAGCCGCGCCCACCCGGAAAGATAACTGGGCTAACTCGCCCCATCACCCCGAAAAGCGGGAGGCCGTGCCAAATTACTGCCCCCCTCTGGGCAAAAGAGAAACCCCAATACAGACGCTGATCGCGGCCGTGCCCCCTTCCGCCCCCAACAACCCACGCAGGCGGCCCCAGCCCCTGCAGAAGAGATACATCGCCCTCTCACTCTGAAACACGGATCAACAGCCCCAGCTATCCGAAACCCTGCTTCATTTCAGGAATCCAAACAGACGCACATGCCTGCTCAAAGGACCCCACAAACCCTAACGATCTGCCCCTAGAGAGCCAGGACCTTCCCAAACTGCATCCTCTCCCCGCAAAAAGCCCGAGACCCCAGTAACCAGACCCCTTATTCCGGAACCCCAGTACACCACTGCAAAGAATCTTAAGACTCTAATAAATCTCCCTCGACTCCAAAGACCTGGGACCCTCGATGCCTGCACCCACTGCCCTCCCAAGCCAGAAGAACCCCAGGACCCGCAATAAACTGCCCTCTCACCTCGGGAGCTCCGGAACCCGCCACACCGCCCTTCGGTGCCGGCACCCAGATCCCACAGCACCGCCGCCTCGCCCCTCGCACTCCCGAGCTCCGCCAAGCCTTGCGCCCACCAGGCAGCGCCGCGCAGCCCCCGGAGCCACCGCCGTCAGGAGCCCGCCTGTCCCGCTGCTCCGCGTCCCGGCTCCCCAACCGCTCCTCAGCGGAGACACGCTCCGAGCTTTCTCACCTGAGCAGCGTCGGAGGGCCAGCAGACGCGGGAGCCCTGAGGAACAGAAGGAGACGGCAGAGAAGGGGCGGCTCAGGCCTGCGGTGCCGCAGCTCCAACCCCTCGGCGAGGAAGCGCTGGTGTGAGGAGAACCCTCCTGCTCCGCGCGCAGCTGGGAGACCGAGCCACCGCCGTGCTCGCCGCTCTTCCCGCGAGATCCCAGCCACGGCGAGGGGCGGGGCCACGGCGGGGGGCGGCCGCGGCGGCTCCTCGAGTGACAGCCCTGGCAGCCCCGCGGCGGCGGCGCAGGAGGTGGAACTCGGAATCTACTACGACCAATTGGGAAAGAGCAAAGCAGATTCGCCACGCCCCTCCTCCGCTCCTCATCAATAAACTATGGGCAAAGGCGGCAGTGACCTAAAGTAGTTGGAGGCCTTGGGCTTTCGGGGCAAGGTAGCTTGGATGACGTGCCTTGGCTTTGTGTCTGGTCCTGCTAGGCCGCCGTACCTGCACCTGGTTTGGGGAAGAGACTCGTCTTCACACCGGTGTAAACCGAAGCGCTGTTACCCTTGGTTACAGTGCGGCTTGAAGTAGGCAGGGGGTTCCCACATTCCGGGTTGAGGGCTCATCCTCCTCGAGTGTCTAGATCTCTGTTTAATGCACAGTCCTCTTTTTCACCATTTCGGCCTCTTCTCCCTCTTCATCCCAAACAGGGAGCTATTGTTAAGGTGCCCATGTTTTTCTAAAACCCAGCTCGGGACATCTGGTATGACAAAGGACTCTTCTGATTCTTGCGTTTATTTCTACTTAAAGCCTTTCAGAAGGGTAAAAAGAAAATCTCCTTTGAGTCACCAACATAACAAATTCCAAAAATACATGAAAAGTAGACCCCAGTGCCCAGTAGTGTTTGGCACACGCAGGGTACTGAATAAATGTGAAAGGAATGAATGAAGTCTGTGATATTTAAATATATCAAATCTGGATCTGCCCCAGAAAATGCAGCTTTCTTAGCCTGTTTATAATGACAGCTAATCTTTTCACCCTTAAGTCCATTCTCTTCATTATCATGCTTCTCCTGTAGCCTTCATTCATCTTCCCCTTCTCACTCCCTCACTCACAGCAGGAAGTGCCCTGTCTCCTCATCAAGGTTATCCCCTGCACCTGTGCACTGGAGTGCAGCTATTCCCAGATTTTGTTTATCCAGCTATCCTTTCCCCATTATCAATTTCTCCCTTTAACTGAACTCCTTTTTCCCACAAACACATTCAGGCTCCCCCGTTCTTTGAATAGCCTCTTCCACCCACTCAAACTACCTTCTTTCTTCTCAGAATCCTATTTCTTGAAAAACATTGAAGTACGTTGCTGTGTCCACTTTCTCATCTTATTTTTTCCACCACGATGTTGCTTTTGTCCACACAATCTGCTGTTCTCTCAATGGTTACAAAAAATCTCTTTCCTAATGGATGGATGATCTATTCGGGGGGTATCTTTCCCAATGACTCCTCTCAGCCTATTGACAATGCTGACGTTTCTTCCTTTATCACCTGCCTGACTATATTCTCCTGATTCTATAGCTAATCTTCTGACTTTTTTTTTTTCTGTCCCTTTTCCTGGCTTGAAAACTGTTGCATATCGATGTCTCCTTATCTTATAGCCACACCTGGTGCATAATTTGAAAATTAACCACACATGGTTGCACATTTTAAGTGCCAATAAGTGGCTCAGACAAAAGCTGTTCAAGGAGTCCAGAGGGAAGAGATACGGCTGTGAGGCTTGAGCTGGGTCATAAACGGTAGGTTGGCCCATATAAATGCAGGGCAGAAATGGAGGCCTTTTAGGGGAGAAAAATAATTTGAACCTGAGCACAGAGAAAAGGCTGTGTGGGCCAAGCCTGGCTATGGGTTGACTAGTTTGATAGATACCTAAAGAAGCGTAGTGGCAGGTAAGATTAGAGGAGAAATCAAATAGTTAAAGGCCTTAATAACCACCCCAAGCTGATTAGACTTGATTCTGTGTAAATGGAGAGCCAGGACCAACTCTAACATTTGTAGGGCCCATGAGAAGGCTACACATGGAGGCCTACCGACCAAATGTCTAAATATGTAAAACAAGCTAACAAACTGTGAAATTTTTACAAATTGTCTTCTTTTGCCTTGACTAACATACTTTCATAACACCTTGGAAGACCAGGTTTGAATTTAGAATTCTGGGACTTCTCAGAGTTCACTTCTGGAGCAAGTCAAGTCAGGGACATCTCCACTCAGAGCAGCCTTTACCCCTTTGCTTCTTATAGCCAGTTCAGCACTACTCTGCAAGGTACCACCCATTCCATGGACACTCCACCCACATGTCCAAACTCCATTCCCATTTTCACCCCTTCAAAATAGGGGTGGCTATTGCATGGGCCCAGGAGTTTATATCTCAGGATCTGGGGGCGAAGCCACACAGGCTCTAGAAGTGGCTCAGGGCTATTTGAACAGGAAATTCCACCTCCTGGATCCCTGGAGGGATAAAATCAGTCCTGGTGAATACATTCCTTGGCCTAATGGACTCCAGCTGAGTATGGAGAAGTACAGCTAGAGAAAGGTCAGAGCAGAGCCCTTTAAAGGTGAGACCTTCCTGCATCTAAAGGTGGTAGCAGCAAAGCCACTGAATTTTTTAGTAGGGTAATGACATGTAAAGTCATTCTATAGCTTGAAGTATGAATCTGTGCTTTCCCCCCTCTACTCTCCCACTGGCATCTTAATGGCAGGAATGTAGTAGGAAAAAACTCTATTCTTGATTTTATCCTTATGTGACATCAGTTCACCAATGCTCAGTTTCATAAATTATGTTATTCTATGATTCCCTTATTAATTAGTGTATCAGAAACCTGGTGTTGCTGAATGGGAGAAAATGGAAAATGCTCTCAGGGTGGAACGAAGCTGCAAACACTTACATTTGACTTCTAAATAAAAATGCTTTGCAAGTAGAAGCTCTTGAGGAGACCCATTTGAAGGATACACAGGCGATATGAGTACTGAAAAGGCAGTAAGCTGCCACCGACAGGGGCACCCCTCTCGCCATCTGTCTTTATGGTGCGAAGCTTCACTCTGTGGCCTGACAGTTATGCTCTTTTCCAACAACCTCTCTCTCCATCTGCTACCAGGTGCTTTCTTCCTTCATGGTGGGCACTTAGAGCCACCAAGGACCCAAAATCACTGTGGTCAGATATCCAAGCCTAGAATTCTGCCTGTGAGTCCTGAACATCCCTCAGAGGTACTGCAGATGATTTTAATATAAGGCTTTGGCACTTGCTTGATGCCAGAATTGGGATCTACTCATAGCCTCACTGTCACCATCTGTGACTGGCCTTTGCCAATGAGCAGAATAGAATCTGCTAGCTCTTACTCAGGTCTTACCATCTGCTGCCTGCATTCTGACCTATTAGTCTAGATGAGTACAACCAAACAGTTCTGCCTCTGTTCAGAAGCCTTCCTGATGTCCAACACTTTGAGCTTACTGTAAGAAAAGCTACTTCCTGGCCACTGCATATCACAAGAACACAGAAGACAGTATTGTTTTAAAAGGTGTGGAAGAAAAAAAAAATCTGACTCTCTCAGACACAGCTTTCACTTTATCCTTTTAGAGTTTTGAGGATCCTCTATTTGGTTGGGTTCGAAGGGTAAAATTCTGTGTGAATGACTCCAAGATTTGAGGGAATGGTATTCATATATCCATTTGCTGCCCCCAGAATAAGCCCCTGACTTTGGTTTGCTTTTGGCAGATAGCTGGGCACAAAGAGAAAAAATTGAGGCCAAGCCAGGTGGATCATTTGAGCTCACGAGTTGGAGACCAGCCTGATCAAGACTGAGACCCCATCTCTACTAAAAATAGAAAAATTAGCTCAGCATTATAGCAGACACCTATAGTCCAAGCTACTTGGGAGGCTGAGGCAGGAGGATCACTTCAGCCCAAGAGTTTGAGGTTGCTGTGAGCTGTGATGTCACGATGGTACTCAAGCCCAGGGCAACAGAGTGAGACTCTGTCTAAAAAATAAAAAAGCAGGTGGGGGATCGAGAGAACAGTGGCAGTTTTCCAGTATGTTTCAACATTATTTGATACAGCTCCTCTGAAGAAGTGGAACTTAATTTCCCTCCCTTTGAGTGTGAGCTAAATCTAGGGACTCACTTCTAGCAAACAAAATATGGCAGAAGTGACTATGTGACTTTGAAGACTAGGTTATAATAGACATCACAGCTTTTTTCTTAGTCTTTCTCCCTCTTTGATCACTCACTCTAGAGGAAGCCAGCTGCCATGTCATAAGAATCTTCAAGGAAAGGTCTCTCTGGCAAGAAACTACGCCTCCAGCCAAAACCTGTGGGAATGAGCCAGCTTAAGACCCCCATCCAGCCTCAGTAAAACCTTCTGATGATTACAAGCCCAAGGCCATCACTTTGACATAACCTACAAGAGAACCTGAGCCAGAATTCCTCAGCTAAGCCTCTCCCAAATTCCACACCGGAACTAAATAAGATATTGTATATTGATCATTTGAAGCCATCTCATTTTGGGATCATTTGTTATACAGCAATCCATAGCTAACATGAGTGTTGAAATAGTTCAGTCTAGTCTGATTCTGGGACAAAAATCTGAAAACATACATTCTATCAGGCACCAACATTACCTAAAGAACAAAGGACAGTGGATTAAAATTCAAGAGCTACTGTGCCAAAAGAAAGTGAAAAAAAACAATTTGTAGTGGAAACAAAGATTCTGGTGCCTTCAGACTCTTAAGGGCATCACAGAGACTAAAGATAACAATTGTGGGGCTATTTGGAGATAGTTAACAGTAGGTCTCGAGCAACAGGGAAAACTTGCTCCCCCAAAAGCTTAGAGTGCTTCACAAACATACTACTTTCATCTAATCTTGTAGGAAAGTATGTTTCCATGAAAACAGAAGAGAAAAACCTCAAATGTTCTTACCCATCCATATTAGCTGAAAATAAAAAGTTGAAAATTTCATCCATAGGGACCTTGTCAAAATAAAATTGACACCCTGACAACATTAAGTGCCCATGTGAGAGCAGAATGTGTTTGACAACAAGAAGATTGAAATTCTTTCTGAATATAATACTGTATTTCTGAAGTCTAAGATTGTGAATTAAGATTTAGTAAGAGAGCAATTTCTCTGTTAAATTAAAAATGAGGAAAATCTATCTAAAAAGGAGGCCAGCTGGCTGAGTTAGACATTGCCTGTCTGACTTCATTTTACATATGTAAGAGCCGTATAGATGGGCCATATACACAAAGAGTCAAGTAATTTATAGGAGATAATTTACAGCTAAGAAAATATATTTGAAGTTCATTTGTATCCTTATGATTCAAATAAGCATAACACAGATGTTTTGACCGTCCATTTCATTTAACTGTGAAGGCAAAAATTAAGTCTTTGAACCACAAGATCCTAGAGAAAAATCTGAGTCACCCTCCTTCCCTCAATCTCTGTCAAAGATAATCAACGAATACTTATTAGATGGCTACTAAGTGTAAGGCACTGGGAAGAATATAAAGTATAAGCTACAGTTCTTGCCAAAGGCTGTAGGAAGAAGGGAGCAAATGGAGAGAGAACTTTCCCAGGGAAAGAAAAAACTACTCCTGTAACCCGTGGGTGGGGTCAGCCTCACAGAATTGCAAAAGTGGAATATGAAAGTTAGGAGGTTTCTCAAAGAGAAATTGAGGTTCTATTCTCAGAAGAAGGGGTAACAGTATCTCAGTTTTCCCTGGCAGGAGCAGTAGGAGCCATATGAACTGAAACAGAATCAGAATTATACAGTTCCTTACAGGTAGTAAGTTCTCTTTTTCACTTAAACTAATTCGAAATTAGCTTCATCACTTGCACCTGAAAAAGTCCTAATACTAGTAGCCAGGGACTGCCATACAGAGAAACTATCAACAGAAGGGCAACAGAAGGTGCTCCCAGATGGAATAAACAATGTAAACAAGAGCTTAAATATAGCAAGTAAAAATGTTTGGTGGTATAGACAATTCACTTAGGAAACGGAGGTCAGAAGCAGATTGCAGAAGTGTTTGGGGAATATTAATCTAGTTTGATCTCACAGGTTGGACTGAAGTGAGGAATTTCCAACATGAGACAATGAGGGCAGAATCCAAGTACAGATTCTGTGCAAGAAGGAATGATTTCAATAGTAGGTAACCACTCAGTAAGGCAGAGCTAATCAGGTTTTCATTACCAAATAGTAGGGGAAGCTCTCAGTGAAGTTTTGAATTAGAGACATAGTAGCTAAGATTGATACATTCCACGGAATGAGCCTCACATTCTGATAGATGTTTGGTACATAATAATCAATACAACAACTGTGAATATTAAAGTCAATGATGTATACTTCCATGAACTAAGCATAGCCATGGTAAGTTCTATGAAAATTACTGGATGCTATGAGATCATGTGTCATGGGGCCTAATCCCAGTCTTATTAGGTACCTGAGAGTCAGCAAAGACTTGCAAAAGAAGTAACATCTGAGACCTGAAGCAGGAGTGGGAGTTAGCATGTTGAAGGGAGTTGACAAGTAGAACACTCCAAACAGAAGCATGCTAAGATTAGATGGTATTTTGATCAAAGATCTGACAAAATTCCAAAGTGGCTTTCCTCCAACGATAAAGAAAGAGTCTAAAGAGGTAGGAGGCAGGATTATACAGGGTCTTATGTGCTATGAAAAAGGTTTGGAACTTTACCCTAAGAGCAATTTTAGCATGTTTTTCTGAGGCTGATCAATTCCATTCTGTTTTGATCACAAAAAAGAACCAAGAAAGGGACTAACCTCATGCATAGTCCAAGTACGTGGGCAATGGATGGTGTGCCTCTAAGGCCTTCTACTTTGAGAATATCTCCCCTGCTTGGAAAATGATGTCTGAAATTTCTTGGTCAGGGAATCATTTGATACAACAATGAAAGATTAAATGTCAAATGCTAACTCTTCTACGAGAAGGAACAGAACGACTTAAGTTTGCCCTAAGATGCAAACAAATGATAGTTGAACTTACTGAGATCAGGTTTTAAGGTCACAGAGGCAAGGTGGAAGACAGGAAGAAATCTCATACCCAAAGTAGGAAGAAGAAAAGAAACAGGGGAAATCAGCACACAAGATACCCTAAGGCACCTAGTTCATAGCACATGCTCAACAAATATTTGTAGGAAGGAATGAAAGGAGGGGAGAACTAGACGTCATAATTTATCAAGGCTTGGCTTCTATTTCAGGTAAGCACACTGGCTGCTTTCTGCCTGACTCCATACATACCATGTATTGGGAAGACTTGGGATAAGCAACGTAGAGAACAGAGCATAAATACAGTTTCCAGAAGTCCTTGGGGATTCATAACCTGTGATCCTAGAACGACAAGATCTGGTTTTGCCTTCTGATGAAGATGGCATCTGATTTTTCCCCAGGAAGGCTGGGAACCTGGAGAATGACCATGCGTGAAGACTTGTGAAAGTAGTGGGCAGATAACCGGGGGCAGACACTGCCTTTCTCCGCCTGCAGAGTTGAGGCCCCGCACCTGGATCGTGTTGACCTCCATCTCTAAGGCTTCATTTGTAAAAACCACTGTCTGTCTTCTGCCATTTCTTTAGAAGCCACTGGAACAAACTGTTCATTAGCAGCTCCCAGAGGTTTTCTTTAAACAGCCATACTGAATCATTATTATTGACCAAGAGTTGTCCACACCTGTAGACTTTTTCAAATATGTTAGGGGAGAAAAGGCTAAGAAAAACTGCTTGTGAGTAATTAAGAATGGTTTCTCTTTTTCTTACCATGCCATACAAAGGACAAACCTCTCATTTTCCTTGTGCACATTTCAACTAAAGATGTATTTTTGCCATATTCTCATAAACCTCTGCTGTCAGAATAAAAATACTTCTGGAATAGGATAGTAAATTCACTGTGTTAATGGTAACTTGACCTTTCACAGATTTCAAATTAACCAACAGAGAAACAGTAAGTTGCCTTAATTAAAGTATTACCTTCATTAAAGGTTATTAGATGGGTAAGAGAAGGGCTCCCTGAAAATCAGCATGTGCTGTGGTCATAACAATCCCAGCATTCTGAAAGTAGCATGATTGAAGGATCTAAAATTGAATATAGTGATTGGATATCTCTGCAAAATATGAACCATGTTAACAATGATTCCTTTTCCCCAGTGTGTTCTAAAGATTGTTTCCATGGTGATCTACATTGTTTTGTCTAAATTTTTCTTCATGCCATTTTTCTCTCTCCATCTAGATATTTGCAAAGCACCTATCACTTGAATATCTCTTCTCTGAACAAGTCCCCAGGAGGGAAAAAAGTATATTTCTTGGAAGAAATGAAAAGCTGTCACTTGTCAAAAAAAAAAAAAAAAAAAGCCCAGTTTTCAAGATTATGTAGGGCCTGAGATTCTCCCTAGAGGGCCTTTCCCCTGGGATCCACCTTCTGCTCAGGTGGTGGGAAGGCAAAACCCCAGTCTGCTTATTCTGTCACTCCTGAAATGTTTTCTCAGGAGTCCAGTCCTTTCCAGACTTTACACAGAATGAAAAGCTGGAGTGGGGGAGATAGACTATTTGGGAGGAGATATTGTTTAGATGCCTCTGCTGTGTGGTAGAGACAATGCTGCTTGTGTACCAGATCATTAGATTTTCCCCTAGCATTCAGGAAGATGTCATTTCCTAGGTGACACCAGGCACTAGTTCTTGGCAGGGATGAGAGCAGAGCAGCAAACACCACTGTTTGGCCAGCCCCTAACATTCTCCTGAGATATCCTTTGCTATCTCGCCTTCCTCATCTACTGGCCAGCTGGGTACAAAGGAATCAGTTAAGGATTTCAAGGGCCTAGAAGACAGAGGGGCCTCCTAGATGGGAGGAGTGGTCCCCGAATCACCAGGGAGCAGACTACCAAACACTTGAACTGATGTAAGAAATACATCTGTTATTTTGTTAAGCTACTGAGACTTGGGGTTGTTGGTCACAGCAGTTCCCTACCCTAGCATTAAACAATGAGATATAGCAGGTCTCTGAGCAGACCCAGCAACAGATAACAGCAGGATGCACATGCAGGGGAACACAGTGCAGTGACCAGAGATGAGATAAGCAGGTAAGAGGTCACAGCCCAGATTGGAAGTCAGGCTCTCCAAGGTGGCAAAGCAGCCGTAGCCTGACTTTAGCTGAACATAACAATAGGGACACTTGGGATCTGAGGACTGGAGCTCTCACTGGACTCCAGTCCTTGGGAGCACAGTGAGGGCAAGACAGGGCCTCCATTCTAAAGGAAATAACTGGAACATTCAGAAAGGAATCAGGCAGGGCAAGAATTCAAGCAAAAGGAAAAACATATACCTGGTAACTTGGGATACCAGGGCACAGGCAGAGGCCTGGACACAGGAGAACAAGACAAAAACTTCTTCTCTGCCTAAAGGACCATATCAGAGGAACAGAAGTTGTAGCTACAGCATTGACTCAGTGTCAATTCTCTGAGGAAATAATACTCAATGAAGGATCGAGTAGGGTCGTACATATTGGAAGGTATACAGTGGCCTTGGCAACCACAGTCAGAGGACAGCATGGCATGAAGCAAAGCCAATCAGCAGGTGGAAGATCAGGAAACCAGAGCTCAGGAAGTGAGACAAGAGTTAAGAGGCCATCTACAGAGGTGGTGAGAGATGGAGGGAATAAGAAGTTAGAAGAGTACCTGAGAAAAATCAGTAAGAACAGTTTAACCACCAGCCAACTTCCACCTTCTAGTACCAGGCCAGGTAGACTTCAAGAAGGGCAAGAAGTGGGAGATGAGAATAGGCACTACTGAGTCAAGAGATCAGGCCGTGCCTGACACCAACCAACAAGGAAAGGAGACCAATCACCCCAAGGAAAGAGCCAGTCCTCCTTCCTCCCTTGCAGCACTGTGAATGAACTGTGTCTGTTTTTGTAAGGTCTGGCTCTCCCTGAATATCATTGTGACCCAAATGCTCCCACATAGAGAATCAACACTTGTCTCATTCAGCTAGTAGGAGCTGGAATGATCACTCTAGCTGTAGGCACTGGACAATCGTCTGGACACTCACAAAGGAATTTTTATAGGTAGCAAGCTATGAGGTTGTTAACATTTACGTCCTACCCCAGGCCAAAGAGTCTGAGTTGCTGGTGTGAAGGATACGACTTCTCTGCAGGTTGATCATTATGAGATGTGTACTATATTTTATTGGGAGAAATGAGTAGCAGCCTTTAGGACCTTAATTGTCCTCATCCAGAGACCAAGGGATTTCAAAATGATCAGGGACAGTACAGGCACATTGAAGTAGACAAATAGTTCAGCCCAGGATTCTGTTTCTGGTGCCAAAGGAATAGGCATTTTTCCTCAAGACTCTATGGGCTGGGACTTTACTGGTCATAGGAATAATCTTCACAACATTTTTTCAAAGAGAGATACAGCTTTTAGTTTTATAAACTGAAATAAAATCTCTGATTAAAAAAACTCTAAGAAAGAACACATAGGCTTATAAGCTATAGATAATTTAATTTATACTATAGTGTAAATGATTGATAACTACTTTACAGAGTAGTTATCACTACTTTAATTGTGGCGGGGCAGAGAGCAAGCCCTCAGAAGTGGGAGTAAGGTGGGACTATAAAGAAGAAAAAGTTCACAGAAAGGAAATAGCTGGGAATCCTAATGGCGCTTCTCTATAGCCTGACTTCAACTTACTCTAGGCTCCTCCCCTGCTTGTCCACCCACCGTTCACACCTGCCACATGTCTACCTTCCCCAAGACACATCATGTCCTTTTATGCCTCTGTGTTACCCTCTGTCAGGAATTTTCCTCCACTACTCCCTGCGTCTGCCTGGACAACTCCTACCTCTCCCTCTAGGTCCAGGTTAAAAGTTATTTCCTCCGTGAAGCCGTCTAATCTCCCAGGCAGTGCCCGTTGTTGCTTCCATCAGTATTTTGTGCAGGCTCTCTATCACTGGTTATGTTGAATACCTTCTTCAGAAGCAAGGACCATTGTTACCTTATCTCTGGATTCCTTGTCAAACACAGGACCAGGCTTTGTCATTTCCCAGTAGATGGCTGCTGAATCAACAAAAAACTTTTCTACTTTACAACTTCTCCCAAAGTCCAACTCTTTTTTTCATATTTCACCCTCTGGCTCTCTCTTGGCCTCTCAGCTTTTTTTTTTTTTCTTTCTTCCTTCCTTTCTTTTCTTTTCTTTTCTTTCTTTCTTTCTTTTTTTTTTTTTTTTTTTTGGTGGTAAATTCTCAGATTGTGAGAGTGAATGAAAATAAAAATAAACTCCAGGTTTGAACGATTAAAGCATCAAAGCAACCTTAAAGAATTGTTTATATGGCTTTGACTTTGGAAAAAAATTAAAATCAAGTGTTATTTATAAAAAAAAAAAAAAGCAATCCTTTATAAGTACCAATTATATTCCTGACACTGGGCTGGAGACTAGAAAGAGACATGAATAGTCTTGCCTTTTACCTTAAGTATAGTGGAAGTTATATACATTTTCCACTTCAATTTTCTAACAGAACTCGAATCAGTAGGAACTGGTTCTAGTCTCAGCTCTGCTCTTAGTAGATATGTACTAATTCTCCTCCATCTGTTTCCTCATCTTTCATAAAAGAGAAGTTGGCAGATTATGTTTTCCCAAGATGGTCACAGCACTATCTCCCATTCCACACACTCTTCATGCACGCTGACATTGATTGCACGCTACTCCCACCTGGTCCTCTCCCTTGATCGTGGGTAAAACTTTGGGACTGCCTTGACCAATAGGATATGGGAGAAGCAGCACTATGTGACTTCTGAGCTTAGATTATAAAAATGCATTGTAATTCTGCCTTGCTTTGGAGACACCAGCTCTTGGAATTCACCTGCCATTATGTGAGGAGGAAACCCAGACTAGCTCACGTGATGAGACCACAGAGTAAGGCCATGTGTAAGTGCTCTAGTCAGGAGCTCAGCTGATGTCCCGGCAGACATGTGAGTGAAACCCATCCAGAGGAGTCTAGCCTCTGGCTTTTAAGTCACCCTTGGCCTTTGGGTCTAAGCAAAAAGCATTTGCTGTTTTGCCCAACTGTATCCTGACCCAAAGAATCCATGAACATAATACAATGGTTGTCTTATGCTATACAGTTTTTGGGTGGTGTGTTAAACGGGAATAGTAACTGGACTGGATGGTCAAATCTGTCTTGGCTACCTTACAAATTGTCAGGATCAAATGAAATTATATTACACAAGAATATGTTCTCCACAATTCATAAGTCGTCTACAGATAAATTCAGTAAGCTTACATGGAGCAGCTGTGCCTGGAGTTTACTAACCTCCTCACCTCCCTGCCCTTGCAAGATGCATGCTCTGGCAGGCACCTGTACAGAACCTTAACACCCTGAGGAACTCAGTTTGAAAATCATGTTCTCATCCAAGCCCTTCCTTCTGTGGAAGAGAAAACATAATAGGGCCAGAGTGATTTGTCCAAAATCTCAGAGCTGGCTATGTGCTTGCTCCAATTTGTCATGCTGCTTCCCAAAAGAGAACTCTTTAAGGTAGGACCATCCTTGTCTGAGAGCCAGAAAGTTGCAAGCAGGAACAAGCAAGATCATTATGCGATATTTCTCAAGTCTCAGACACTTTGAGCTGTTGCCCAATCATGCCAAAGACAAGCCTATTTCATTTCTTTCATTCCCTTCCCTGCTTCTCTCCCACTCAGTCCCAGTAGCATAGATCATTTCACTGGATAAAGCAGAAAGACTGAGCTGTATGTTCAACGTGGAGCCCGGTAGGCTGTCAGCTCAGTGATGAATGGAGAGCTGAGCTAATGCGAAGGTCTGCCTGGTTTGGGTGAAGCTCTGTTTGATCACTGGTCATTGGCATTCATGGAGGGTTCCTAATTGTCACTTGGTGATGCGGTGCTGCACTGTGGTTAAGTGTGTGGGGGCCTCTCTCAGTTATTAACCTTTCTGTTGCTCCTATAGCAGTGAGGGCAAAGACAGGCTGGGATTCTGATCAAGTTATATTTAATGCACTGCCTCTCTTGGCTAATATCCCAACTCTTTCAGTGGAAGGAAGAAAAATAAATAAAGCCCCAAACCAAACCAAGCAGGAAGGATAAAGGTGAAAACTATTGACCCAAATATAGTAATGTCTTTCCATCAGATGTGGTAGGTTCCCATACCTGGACAGGCCCTGTGGATATTGATGAAGGACCTCTGACGTTCTGCAAGCCACAGATACATAAATCATTGAGTTTGAAAGAGGCTTTGGTGCCTATCCCCTGAAATAAGTGTGTCGTTCATTTAGGATTTATGGCCCTGGGAAAGACAATTTATCTAAATGGCTACAGAGACCATTAATGGGAGACTTTAGTGTTTCCAGTACAAGGGGAGCTATGGGGCTGGGAGCTTTACATGAGAACTGAGGGAAATTAGATTTCAATGAACTTCCAAAAAGAGTCTATGGATGCAGCAAATGAACAATCATTTGGCTGGAATGTTTGGGTCTGGAGGAAGAGATAATGAATTATCTTTAAAGACAAAGTGAGATGTTCACAACAGTGTTTCATGGAAGCGTATGGAGATTTTAATTTTTAAAAAGATTTACAGTGAGCGTATATATTACTATAAAAGTGTGTGCTCACTGAACACAACTTGGTAAATAGTCTAAAGAAAACATTTAATTGCCCATATTCCCACCCAGTGATGATAATCACAGCAAATACACTAAGTCTTTCCCTCTAGTGTTTTTCCTGTGAGTGTATGTGTGCACACACAGCTTATATAACATATATAATTAAAAATTTTTACAATATGGTTTTGCATTCTGCTTTACTTGACATTTTGTGATATCATTACCATGTTCTTCAAAACATTACATGTTCTGTAAAAGCTATGTAACATTTTATCATATATACATACCATAATATATTCAACAGTTCTCCTATTAGTAGACATTTGTTTTCAGTTTTCACTCTGTCTCTGAAATTTTCTCTAGTTTAAACGCTAGAAGTGGGTCATTCCCTTTTGTTGTAAGGCATGTGACAGAAATAATCTTTAGAGTTTCTCAGTAATTTTCTTTTCTCTTGCATAGTAGGCCATGCATGAGCTATGGGACTTCAGTTAACCTTTCATCCCTTCCTCAAAAATGATCTAGGGTGTGTCGTTCCCCTCCACCACTCCCTAGTCCAGCAATCTTTTTTTTTTTTTTTTTTTTTGAGACAGAGTCTCACTATGTCACTCTTGGTAGAGTGCCATGGTGTCACAACTCACAGCAACTGCTAACTCTTGGGCTTAAGCGATTCTCTTGCCTCGGCCTCCCTAGTACCTGGGACTACAGGTGCCTGCCACAATGCCCAGCTATTTTTTTGTTGCAGTTGTCATTGTTGTTTAGCTGGCCCAGGCAGGGTTCAAACCCATCAGCCTCAGTGTATGAGGCCAGAACCCTAACCACTGAGTTACAGGTGCTGCCCAGCCTGGCAATCTCACACCTTGGAGGTTTGCCCTTGGATTTAACTACTCCCATGCTTTGCCTGGGTATGTCCTGACTCAGAGATCCCTGTACCGGTATGGCCTTTACCACCTGCAGTCACTTTTCTTCTTTCTCCCCTTCCACAAATCCTACCCATCCTTGGGATTCAGTTTAACTCTCTCCTCCCCCCATAGACATTTCCCAGACCCCTCCACCCACAAGCTTCTCTCTCCTTCTGAACTGCTCCACAATTTATGTTCTTCACACCACTCTTCCAACAATTAATCACCACTTACCAGCTGTATGACCTTCAGTAATCCCAGAAGCTTGTCGTGAGGATTTAATGAGATCAAGCCTATAAAATAAATACCTATCACAGTGTAGGCCACACACTGCAGTTGAGCAATGAATGGAAGCTGTTATTATTATTACAGTCAGTTTGCTTGGTGACATTTCTTCTGTTTAATGTTAATACCCTCTCCTCTATTGCTATTTAACTGTGTGTGACATGGATTCCAAATTCCCTGGGAGTAGCTGCTCCACAGCACCCAGAGCAGTGTCCTGTCATAATTTTTTGTTCCTATAAAACTGAGACTCAGAGAAATTAATAAATTTTCCCTAAATTGTGGAGAACAAGGACTAAATCAAAATCTGACTTAAATTCCACAGCTTTGTAATCACTGTAGTCTATCTTGCCAACCAGTGGTACCCATCTAATGCCTATCCTATGTTAGACATCTGTAAATATCATAAATGGGCATAAGTCAGGAGCCTAGTTCTCATGGAACTTTTACAGTTTAGCTGAAAACACAGACACAAACAGAGAATTACAATCCTAGTAGAAGCTGAACCTGCTGGGTTGTTGCCCAATATCCATTCTTCTCAGGTATTAGTACAGATAGAACCCTTGATTTTAACTGAGCATATAGTGATGCAGAATAAAGTTAAATCTCTCAATCTTCATTGCAGCCACATGTGGCCATGTGATCAAGTTCTGGACAGTGGAATGTGATCAGAATTGTTCTGTGAAATTCCTGCTCATAGCTCTTCCTTATCCCATTTTCCCTTTTCCCATTGGTTGGAATGTGGATATGGTTGTGAGCCATCTCTGACCATGTGAACAAAAGTACTACCTTAAGGATGAGCAACAAGATAGAGGGTGCCTGGGCCTCCATATCTTAGAGCCACCACTGGATTGATTATTCTTGTACTGTTAGAGAAAACAGAAATATATTTGTAGGTATTCAGTGAGGCAATACTGTTATTTTGTGATTCTCTTACAACTTCTAAATTTGCATCCTAAATAATATATGTGATATATGTGTCAGTTGAGAGAGAAAGGTGTTAATGGAATACAGTGGATGAGACATTACTGGAAACTATGGTGGCCAAGATCCTTATAGAGGTGATGAGGTGATGGGGTGTGAGCTGGGTTGAGAAAAATGGGTGAAAGTAGAAAAAAGGCCTATTTAAGTGAAATCCATGGAATTGAGCAAAGTTGCAGAAATGAAATATAGATGGTAATTTGGAACAGGGCTAAAGAGAAAGTGTGCATAAGACAATGGTTTTCAAGCTGATTGATCATCATAATCACTAGGCAGGAAGCTTAAAAAATACAGATTCCTTGGATTCCAGCACCAATTATTAGGACAATAAAATCTGTATTTTAAAGCCTCTGATGATGGAAAGCATTGTGTCTGCTAAGAAGAATCTAGAAAGGGAACAAATCATAGAGGGCCCTAAAAATCATGCTGAGAATCCATTTTTGTCCAAGACTGAGCTTGGCACTATCTACACTTCCCAGATTATGCATTTAAATACAATTGTCAGGGAAGAGGAATTCTAAGAGAAAGCCCACATGGTATTCTAGAAATGTCAGATCTGGACTCTCATTCCAGCTCTGCCCTGTGCCAGCTGTATACCTGGAACATAAGCCTCAATTTCCTTATCAGGAAAAAACAGGGAAAATAAAGATGGCTTTGGACATTAAAAGGGAAGACGTATGCACAAATATCTAGCTCAGAGTAAACTCCCAATAATGTCACCGAAATATTAGTTGTCCTCCAGGCAGTGTGCTCTCTCTCTACCTTCTGTGGCTAGAGTGGGATGATTGGGAGGGGTGGACTGGCCTTCTCGAGATCAGGACTGCAGCCCTCCCTTTGGCATCCAGTCACCTTAGACCTCGGGACCCTGATACTCTGCTAGAAGTGGACCATGCCATCATGAGTCACTGGCCCCTGTATAAATAATTCAACCCTGTTATTATTTAGTGTTCTGTGGTCACTGCTGGAGACCTGCCAAAGTCAGGCCAGGCCTCTGTGGCACTGAAGGGCTCTCGTGGACTCCCCAGCAAGCTCAGCCTTCAGTCTTGATTTCCATTAGTTCAGGATGAAAGAGAAAGGGCACATTCAGGAAGCTCCCAGGGTTCTGCATTGTGACTTGGAGAAAATAAAAGAGCTTAATTACTTTGGGCTAAAGTACGCAGGCATTTGACATTTTGAAAAATAGTTTTATGACATTTCTTTGATAGGTCTGGACCAAAGGCAGCTGCTTGTACTTTAGGGAGGTGACAGAAAAGGAGAAGGGGAGAAAGAGAGTATGAACAAATAAGGAACCTCAGTATTTTAGCAATAATATTCCCTTATATTTACAGAGTGCTTTATACTTTTCTAAAAAGCTTTACATCCATTACTAAATTATTTGATCTTTATAATAAACTCAGCAAGTGAGGGCAGAGGGTAAGGAAACTCTGCCACTTGCTAGCTGGATAAGACTTGGCAAATTAACTTGTCTGAGGTCAGTTTTCTCTTCTTTGAAATGAGGATGTCCTCTACTATGCAAGCTTTCAGTGACAATTAAATGAAAGGCAAATGTCACTAAAGGCAGATGCTCATTAGCTATGAGGTCCCATCTCTTCCCATTATATAGAGGAAAAAACTGAGGATAGAGAAATAATGTGAGGCTATAAAGGGATAGCAACTGGTGTCCGGGTGCACCCGGTTCAGGGATATTTTTTGTTACAACATAAAGACTCTCAGGAAAGTATGTTTCACAGAACAAAACAAAATCCTACCTGTCCTATTTGCCCCTACATTCCATTCTGGCAGTAGGGTCTGAGATGGATTTGTGAGGCTACTAATAAGCAGGATGGGAGGTGAGTGGGAGGAGAGACTCACATGGCAAGCGATCGCGAAGCAGACGGGTGTGGGGGGAAGCACAGGGTGCGTCTGGCTTCAGGCAGTGTGTCTTCCCTGCCAGACTTGCAGTGGAACACGCTGGCACAGGGCACAGAACGAAAAGCATCCAGAGCTCGAGAATGTTCCATACATCAGCCTGTCACAAGGCTGGGAAAACCTGCCACAGCAATGCCTCCCAAAAATCAAGGCTGAAAATTATCTCGACAGGTTGAATGTGATAAATAAGGTAGAATCCAAAAGGGCTAAACTCAGGGTCATGCTTTGGGTTCAAAACTCCAATCACATAAAATATCAAATGAGAAAAACTGACTTGAAAGTAAAAGACACATTTTACTTCTTCTCTGAAATGACTACCAGTCAGGAAGCAGCTGAATGCCGTAGAAAAAGCATCAGATCAGGAGTTATATGTCCCCAGTCCCACCATACCCCACCTCTACATGACCTGAGACCTTTGCACAGCCCCTTAACTTCTCTGGGCCTCACTTTCCTTTCCTATAAAATCACTAGATTGGATGACTAAGTAATATTTGTGGTTTCGTTTAACCGTAACATATAACTCTATCTTATTTTATCCATGTCAAGAAGACTTGTCATTTTAGTTGGCTACAAACTCAACATGACTCCATAGCACATAAACAGTACTTAATGCAAAAACTTAGGGTGCAAAAGTAGGAATATAGTGGTTACTTAAAATCGGGCAGCAATTCAGCTGACCTCAGTTGCTGGGCAGCCCTCTTTGTAGCAGTCAATTTGTGGAGATGACACATGTGAGGGTCTCTAGGAAAACTACAGGCTGTCTAGAGAAAGCTCAGATTTGAATTTTGAAATGTTGAGAAATTAGAAATATTTATCCTCAAGAAGAAAATCCTGAGGACCATAACGACTGTAATTCCAAAGTCTGAAAGGCTGTAGCTCAAAAGATGAGTGAGGATTATCCTGAACTCTCACTTCTGCAGTCTGGACGAAGTGGGTCCTCAATATATGAAGCCGTCTCTGTGGCGCCAGGACAGGAAGTTCATGAAACTGAGAGAGGAGGCTGTTGCAGGAGGTGTGGGCCAAAGTGAAGGACCAGTTTGGGGGAGGCTATGGGTGGGGCTCCAAGCTGGGCTCCAAGTTGCCTTCTGATTCTGAGATCTGAAGGTTCCAATCAAGGAAGGAGCAGCAAGGACTAAGGATGAGGCAAGGAGCAAGGCGAAGGTGGGTAGGGGGAGAGATGGCCTGGCTACCTCTGAAAAGGCCATGTTAGCTATGTGCCCACTGTGGGGCGCTGTGCTAGGTTAAAAAGGCAAGAGGTAAGACAACATGGGATTGGGTATAAACTGACTTTCAAAACCGAGATGTGGGCATCTGGTCAGGGTGGGAGCAAAGCATCTGCAAAGCTCCGTGTTGCTGGTTTCCATCCGGTTTCCATCTTAGATCGTTGGACCCCAGACAACAGGGATCTTGCTTAGATCTTTCTGCTTCCCCATCAGTTAGCTCCTGGCACCACATCAGCTGCACCACCAGGGCTCAATAAACATCTTTTCAAGTGACCATATGAATGGACAAAGGAACAGCTGGAGTTCAATAAACAGTTATTGACTCCATTAATTAATGAATTAGTTAATGGAAAAACTGACCCAGCTTTTTATTCTGATCTCAGGAGAGTGAAACTATGAGAAGGAAGCTCACAATGGAGATAGACAGCAGTGATGAAAACAAAAGAAATTTAAAAAAATAAAAAATGTGTTCAAAGAGAGAAGAGAGAGAAGGACGAGGGGAAAGGCCAGAATGCAAACAATGATCAGTAATGGAGGATCATCAAGGCTGGCTTCCAGAATAACATTCCTTCCCTCCCTCCCGCCATCCCTCCCTCCCTCCATCCATCCTCCCTTCTATCCACCCTTCCATTAATTCATTCCTTTGACCAGCCTTTTTTTAAGGGACTACCATCACCCCAGCTTGTGCTGGAGACTAGGGAAGACATAAGGAGACATAAAATCCAGCTACTCTTTCTAGAGTTTAGAGCTCTTAGATCTAGAGGAAAAACCAAAGTGTGTTTTTCCTATTCTCTATCCACCACTACCACAAAAAACAATGTTTCTTTGACCTTCAGAGGTGTGGAGGTATTTCCCCACATATGAGGCAATCAGTTCTGCAGCAGACCTCATCTGGGTATCCTCTAATTTAGTTCTTTTTTTTTTTTTTAATAACAGGATCATATCATTTTTATTGCTTAACAATATGTTATGGACATTACCCGTGTCAGTACCTTTGATTTAACTCATTCTTTTTTCTCTAATTTAGTTCTATTGTGACACTGCCTACCCGTAGATAGTGTCAGATCTCACAGGTTGGGAGCTTAGTCTCACGAGACTGCCCCTCCCCCACTTTACGTGCTAGTTGCAACCCTCAAGTTGTTATACTTGTGCTTCTTATCAATCAACATAAATTGGGGTTCCCGTGACCTCTTTGTTTTCAATTAATTTGCAGGGAAACACTTTACTAACATTCACTCTTTCATCGTAAAGAATGAACAGCCAAATGAAAGAGATGCATTGGGCCAGGTATGGGGAAGGGCCATGCAACTTCCGTGCCCTCTCCAGGCGAGCCACCCTCTGGGAACCTCCACATACTCAGCTGTCAGGAAGTTTCCTGAATCCATTCCTTTGGGTTTTTATGGAGGCTTTGTTACATAGGCGTGATCGATTAAGTCGTTGGTCAATAGTGATCAATATAAACTTCAGCCCCTCTGCCCTCCCTGGAGGTTGGGGGTGAGGCTGAAAGTCCAAACGAAAGGGACTTTTCTATACTAGCCCCTATGCCAGCCACCAGTCACCTCTTTAGCATTCAAGACACTCTCATCACTTTGGAAATTCCCATGGTTTTAGGAGTTACATGGCAGGAAATGGGGCAAAGACTAAATGTATATTTCACAATATCACAAATAAATAGAACACTTGAAAAATGATATGAGATGCAGGATGGCTCAAGGTCATACACTAATTCTATAGTTTCCTAGGCCACTAGGGGCTGGATTGGAGGAGAGCTCTATGAATACTATTTTAAACTATTTCTCTGGGTGGTGTCTGTGGCTCAAAGGTGGTGGGTTCAAACCCAGCCCCAGCCAAAATCTGCAAATAAATAAATGAATAAATAAATATTTCTCTGGCTGCTTCCTGTCCAGTCTGTGACACTCAAATTCCCTCCCAGGTAGCTCTAGGAATACTATTTTAAAATATTTCTCGGGCTGCTTCCTGTCATCTGTGACACTCAAAATCTCTCCCAGGTAGCTCTAGGGGGTTCCCAATGGGTGAATCACTCTGTTTATGGAAAACTCAGAGCACCTGACACCAACCTGCTGTTCTGCTCTGCCTCACTGTGGTGAGGCCTTTAGTTACCATCAGAGGTACAACAAGCAGCCACAGAGGGCATCTGCCAAAGCCTGACACACTGGGGGTGCCCCCCAGGGCTCTGCTGCTGCTAGTGTCCTCTGCTGTTTATGTTGAAGCTGCCCATGCCCAATACCTGCCAGCTCTGCCCACTTGCCATATCCACTGCCTGGCATGGGTATCCAGGCTGAAGGTACTATCTCCCCTCCCAGCATAGCAGCAGTGGCTGACCCCAAAGTGGCTGCTCTCTTAGCCCATCACAATCTACAACCATTATTATGAAACTTACATTTTCTTTTTTTGTAAACTTTCCTATCCAAAAAAGGTTCAGGCATCAGTCCAGTGGGGTTAGGAGAGGTCATCCTGAGTGGCAAAGTCTCGTCCCCACTTACCACACCATCAGCTATTATCCTGAAATCTAACTTCTGTGACTCCCTTCTCTCGTTTCTTAGTATAAATTCTTTCCCAGGAGGATTCTTTCCCTGATCCCTCATGTAAACAGATTCTTATTAGACCAGAACCAGCAGTCCACCAAACATTCTCAACCTTACTGTGATCATAGCTTAGGCGCAAACTGGGACTCCCCTGCCATCAAAGTATGACTCAAATGAACTCTGCAGACTCTGTTCTAGTTCCTAAATGGTTGTTGTGCCTGGAACACTGTGTGCAAGATTCTGAGGACTCATTTAAGGTCAGTAGGACAAAGGGCAGTACAGTAATTGATTGTTGCTGCCTGCCACAGACACTGGAATAGAGAGGGGCCACATCTGTGCCCTCCCTGGTCTAGGGTTTACCTTAGGAGACAAAGGGGTGAGCAGGAAGGGAAGGAACTTAAGATTTGCTTATACAAATATTTAATAGTGGGTATCTCACTATATCACATGATAACTTGGTAAAGAGACATTATTAATAAAACCTTTTAAAGATGAAAATCTAAGGCTTAGAGAATTACTTACTTAAATAATTACTTAAGGTCAGACAGGTGGCAGAGTCAGGCTTCACTGTCCACTCCACATGGTCTCCTCTTGCGTAGGCGGGAGTGGATTGGACCACAAGACCATTGAGAGCAGTGATGAGACTCACCTTGACTGAGCTTGTCTAAGCACCATGCTTAAGCAGGCTTTTCAGTAACTCACTCTGGCAATCATGATGGCTGATAATGATGATAAACCACGTGTGATGCTGCCCAGCTGCCCCTCCTCATAAGGGATTGGACTTCACAGCACCAGGGAAAGGGTTAGTTGCTCCCCAAGGCATCTTTATATGTGATGGATTATCAAGAATACTCCTGCCCATTTCAAAATGTACATAATCATCAGCATTACACAAGTCCCACGGGAGCACTCAGTCGGGAGATCCACCTAAATGTGTGTCCTTCTTGCTGACACTAACCACAGAGGACCAGTCACCTTTAACTGCTGGCTGCTCTTTTTTTTTTTTTTTTTCTCGAAGACTCCATCTCACTCTGTTGCCCAGGCTAGAGTGCTGTGGCATCAACCTAGCTGACAGCAACCTCAAATTGTTGGGTGCAAGGCATCCTCCTTCCTCAGCCTCCCGAGTAGCTAGAATTATAGGCACCACCACAACATATAGTTTCCTGAGGCTAGTTTTTCTATTTTTAGTAGAGAAAGGGTCTCACTCTTGCTCAGGCTGGTCTCGAACTACCTAGCTCAAGGGATCCTCAGACCTCAGCCTCCCAGAGGGCTAAGATTACAAGTGTGAGCCTCTGCACTCGACCTACTGCTGGATGCTTTTAATCACCGAGATATCTGTACACACACCTGCAGCCTTCCCACGGCATTTCCCAGTTTCACAAAATGTGACACACCATGTGTGCTTCAATTCCATATGTGTGTGTCTCCAAATCCAGGCCCTCTGATTAAGAAACGTCAGGTTTTCATGGGAGACAAATAGGGCTTGTTCCCATGTCCTTCCTACTCTGTGGACATACACCTGACAATTCCTCCTCCCTTCCATGCCTCCCTGGGTGCAGGAAGTGAAGTTATAACCCAGATGAGTTACTTTCTTCAATTGACAATGGATCATCACCAATATACTGAGCACTCAGCCCCAAGGGGAAGCCCGGAAAAAAAATGGAATTCACAGATCTTGCCCTCAAAGAGATAAGAAGATCACTGAAGCATAACAACACTATATTGCATTTAAGTGGTGGATTTTGAGGCAAAAAAATATTAAAAATTGAAAAAATCAGAGGTAAATGTAGACTTTTATTCTCAGGAAGACCTCATGAAAGATGCTTAGGGAGTTAGGGGGATTAAATCTGGGTTGTTTTTTTTTTGAGACAGGGTCTTGTTGTATCTCCCTAGCTAGAGTGCAGTAGTGTGATCATAGCTCCCTGCAACCTCCAGTAGACCAGGACCAGCAGTCCACCAAACATTCTCAACTCTACTGTGATCATAGCTCCTCGACTTAAGCGATCCTCCTTTCTCAGCCTCCCTAGTAGCTGGGACCACAGGTACCTGCCACCATTCTGGGTTAATTTTTCTTTTTCTTTTTTTTTTTTTTTTTTTATTAAATCATAGCTGTGTACATTGATATGATCATGGGGCATCATACACTAGTTTCACAGACCGGTTGACATGTTTATATCACACTGGTTAACATAGCCTTCCTGGCAATTTCACAGTTATTGTGTTA
>CAUYPK010066638.1:35000-55239 GCA_963574355.1 Loris lydekkerianus | reverse complement strand
ATCCTTATCGAAATGCCACCATCATACTTTAAAGACCTGGAAAAAATAATACTTCTTTTTATATGGAACCAGAAAAAACTTTGAATAGCCAAGACATTACTCAGAAATAAAAACAAATCAGGAGGAATCACACTACCAGACCTCAGACTATACTGTAAATCTATAGTGATCAAAACAGCATGGTATTGGTACAAAAATAGAGAGGTAGATGTATGGAACAGAGTTGAGAACCAACCAAATGACACTTATCGTCATTTGATCTTTGATAAGCCCATCAAAAATATACATTGGGGGAAGGATTCCCTATTTAACAAATGGTGCTGGGAGAATTGGTGGCGACTTGTAAAAGACTGAAACTGGACCCACACCTTTCACCATTAAGAAAAATTGACTCTCACTGGATAAAAGATTTAAACTTATGACATGAAATTATAAAGATTCTTGGAGAGAGTGTAGGAGAAATACTTGAAGAAATCGGCCTAGGAGAATACTTTATGAGGAGGACTCCCCAGGCAATTGAAGCAAAACCAAAAATACATTACTGAGATCTGATCAAACTAAAAAGCTTTTGCACAGCCAAGAACACAGCAAGTAAAACAAGCAGACAGCCCTCAGAATGGGAGAGGAGATTTGCCGGTTATGCTTCTGACAAAGGTTTGATAAGCAGAATCTATAAAGAATTCAAACTTATTAATAAAAGTAGAACAAGTAATCCCATTTTGTCGTGGGCAAGGGACTTGAACAGAAGCTTCTCTGAAAAAGATAAGTGCATGGCCTACAGACACATGAAAAAATGCTCATCATCTTTAATCATCAGAGAAATGCAAATCAAAACCACTTTGAGGTATCATCTAACTCCAGAAAGAGTGGCTCACATAACATAATCCCAAAACTACAGATGTTGGCGTGGATGTGGAGAAAAGGGAACACTACTGCACTGCTGGTGGGAGTACAAGCTAGTACATCCCTTTTGGAAAGAAGTATGGCGAATACTCAGGGATCTAAAAGTATACCTGCCATTTGATCCTGCAATTCCTCTACTAGGTTTATATCTCAAAGACCAAAAATCACTTTATAACAAAGATATTTGCATCAAATTGTTCGTTGTAGCTCAATTCATAATAGTCAAGTCATAGAAGAAGCCCAAGTGCCCATCGACCCATGAATACATTAATAAATTGTGGTATATGTATACCATGGAATATTATGCAGCCTTAAAAAAGATGGAAACTTTACCTCTTTTACATTTATATGGATGGAGCTAGAATACATCCTACTTAGTAAAGTATCTCAAGAATGGAAGAAAAAATATCCAAAGTACTCAGTACTATTATGAGTACTATTTACAATTACTCACTCACACTTTCATATGAAGAATAGATCACAACTATGGCCCAGGATAAAGGAGGAAAGAGGGTGGATGGGAGAGGAGAGGGAAGTCAGATTGAGGGAGGGTGAATGGTGGGATCACACCTATGGTGCATAATGCAAGAATACTTGTCAGATTTATTAATTATAGAGTATAAATGTCTTAACACAATAATTAAGCAAATAAGATGAGGTTTATATTAAACAGTGTGATGTAAATGCTCCTAATTCTATATGAAATCAGCACATTGTACCCTATGCATACATTAAAGTATACATGATCTATGCATTTATGGTTTAATAAAAATAAATAAATAAATAAATGATACTGCATTGTGGAGAAAAAAAATAAAGTAAACCGACTTATACGTATTACATATGTATCCTTTATACATATCTTTATACACATAAGTTCTTACAAATTTCCAAAAATGTAATTGAACAAAATAAACTTTAACTACTGAGGTATAGATGTCTGTATTCATGGCTTAATCTCTTGAACCTGTGAATAAGGCTTATGTGGCAACAGCAATTTTGCAGATTTGATTAAATTAAGGATCATGAAATGGGGGAGATTATCTTGGACTATCTGGGTGCCTCTAATATACTCACAACAGTTCTTGTAAGGGAAAGAAAGAGGCAGGAAGGTGAAAGAAGGAGATGTGATGGCAGAAACAGGGGTTGAGTGATATGATTACTGGCTGGAAGGGGGACAGAATTCAGGCAGCATCTAGAAACTGGGAAGAGCAAGCAGATTTTCCTCAACAGCCTCCAGAAAGGAAGACAGCTGTGTCTACACTTTGATTTGAGCTAATGAGATCCATTTTGGACTTCTAATCTCCAGAACTATAAGAGAATAAATTGTGTTCTTTGAAGCCATTAAATTTGTGGAGGTTTGTTACAGCAGCCATAGGAAACTCATACAACTACATTAAGCAAACTTCATTCAGCCTTTTGAACTTCAGAATCTTGCAGCCCCTTAGGATCAACCATAGTAAGAATCGCTTATTAGTGAACTGCAGGTAAGTGGACATGCTTGTTAATGGGGCATTTCTATTGAGAAGACTGAATAAGGTAGCTTTTATAGCAGAAGCATTATAAACATAAAGCATTGCTTAATCAGGACCAGATGAGATTAAATCAGAAAATGTCTCCTAAAAGAACTGAGTCTTTAAGTGAACTTTTAAGTAAGATCCCTCAAAAGGAGAAGGTAGAAATTTCAAGAGGATCTGGCAAAACCCTAACGATAGGGGGAAATGGGTAACTAATGGTGACTTGAGCTACATGTAAGTATATGAAGGAAACAAAATCTTATCTGAATCCCTATTATGAATTACACTTGACCCTTGAACACTTGGGTGTTAGAAGTCGCAATACATTCTCCCACCTCCATGCAGTTGAAAATCCACATATAACTTCTGAATCCCTAAAAACTTAACTGCTAATAACCTACTGTAGACTGGAAGTCTTACCAATAACTCAAATAATCAATTAACACATATTTTGTATGTTATTATGTATTATATACTGTATTCTTACATAAAGTGAGCTAGAGAGAAGAAAATGTTAAGAAAATCATAAGGATCCAATTATCAATCATTAAAAACAAGTTTCAATCTGAAAGGCTGAATTATCTATCCATCTTCTCTTCAGAAAATGTGACATAAGCATTATGTTATATGAAGAGGTGATCAAAAAGTATGCAGTCAAAAAATGTAAAGATTATTTATAAGGGTTTTGTCAAGTGGGTCATTAATAATCATATTTTGATATTTTTCTGGATTTTGTGATGTTTATAATATGTTGGCCTTTTAAAAATGTATATAATTTGTTATATTTATTGTCTGCTTCTAAATAAATTTGTACTTGTATATCCAAAAAAAAGAAAAAAGAAAATCATAAGGAAGAGAAAATATATTTACTGTTCATTATGTGGAAGTGGATTATCATAGAGGCCTTTATCTTTATGGTCTTCCTGTTGTATAAGCTGAGAGGGAGAAAGAAAAGAGCGGTTGGTCTCAGAGGTGGAAGAAAATCCTGCAGTTCAAATCTGCATTGTTCAAGGGTTTGCAAAGGATGGTTCTGAGCACATTAGCATAGGTTACTTGATTAGCTTCCTATCTCTAAAAAAGGAAAATATTTCTAGATAGAAACAGGCCAGAAAGGCAGCCTAGCCAGTGTGGAGAAGTAGGAAAGACAAAATACAGGCTCCCCCTTCTCCTGGAAGGCCATCATGGAGGTGAGCTTAGGGGTGAGGAACAAGTTTACATGCAGTAAGGTGATGAAATGCAAGATGCATGGACTTTGAAATCAAACTGACCTGGTTCAAATGTCAACTCTAAATTTTATTCGTCATGTAATGCTGTGAAAATGAATTAAAATATTTTAACTCTCCATTTCCTTGTCTGTAAAATAACTGACTCTTGTGCTTTGTATTATATGAGAGTTCCCAACATATAAATAATTCTAACAGCAACAGAGACTAATTTCATTTACTTCCTAGTTTTGCCTTAGGCCAGTCCAAGGTAGGAGGAAAGGAATGTTTTAAGACTTAGAGCATTTCTTTAGTCAGTCTGTGAGCTTGTGCACACGTGGGTGGGTGGGGTAGAGATAATTTTAGATGGTAAAACTAAATGCCTGTACCAGAACCACGTTCCACAAGAAAGATCTTCCTTACATTTGAAAGAAAGTTCATGGCTTCTTTCCTTGAGAAACAAGATATTATAATTCACAATTTTTTCAAAGCGGGAATATACGAGAGACAAAGTGAACTGTTCAGAAAGACAAAATTAACTGCTACAGAGGTAGTTGGTAGTGGAATGAGACTCAGTATTTCTTAACTCTCTTTACCAATAGGGCTCAATAGGCTATTATTTCAAGAACTGACCCTACATCCTAATTAAAAGTAGCCTTGTTGAACATATAAAATGATATGATAGCAATGCAGCAACTTTGCCTTTATACTTGTAAATTTCAGAGATGCAGGAGCAAAAAAAAAAAAAATAATAATCATAGTTTAAAGGCAGGAAACTCTTGCTTCAAATAAAGAGATTTTATAACATTGTATTATTTTTTAATCTGTGGCAGTCACACAAAACACAAGGCATTTTCCTTCAACAGGTTTAGTTTATCTATTATTATTGCTGTGAAGATTTGAGCCAGAAAGGCTTAGATTTTACTTCTGCTCTCTTTACTTATTATAGACCCTAAGTTAAATTATTTAATCCTGGAACATTTTTATCATTTGTAAAGCCGAGATAATATTACCTCACACATACTGCTGTGATATTATTTAAAATAAATAAAACTACTCAATCTCTAATCAATCATCAATTCAATTCTGCTACTTCCTTGATATTTCTTAAGACTACTCATTACTCTCTAACTCCACTGCCTTTGTTTTAATTCAGCTCATACCTGGAATATTACAAGAGTCTCCAAACAGTCCCCCAGCCTCCAGATCACAAATGGTTTACTTCACAACTATGAAAATATAAATTTAACAATGTCACTTTCAAACTTGAGACCTTTAATGGCTCTCTCTGCCCTCAGAATTATGTCTTATACCTTAACTTAGACATGAAGGCCCTACAAAATTTGATCCCTCCACTCTTATCCCTCCACTCTTATCCCATGACCTCTCTTTGCTACACATCTTTGCATGGCTTATCCTAGTCAAAAAGAACTGCTTGCAGGGTCCTCAAAGATTCAAACTCTTATTTCCATGCCTGTGTACATACAGCCTGCCCAGCTGACGTCCATTCATCTTTTAGGTCTCTGCTTAGACAGCATCTTCTAGGGGTTAAATGTACTATCTATCTTCTTCCCCATTACCTTATTGTGGTAATTGCAGCACTACATTTTAGCCATTTAATGGTCTGTACCACTATGCTCCTCGAGGGACAAAACAATGTTTTATGTGTATTCACCCTGTGTACCTAATTCAGGGGTCCTCAAACTTTTTAAACAGTGGGCCAGTTCACTGTCCCTAGGACCATTGGAGGGCTGGACTATAGTTTAAAAAAAAAAATGAACAAATTTCTATGCACACTGCACATATCTTATTTTGAAGTAAAAAAACAAAACGGGAACAAATACAATCACACCACTTCATGTGGCCTGCGGGCCATAGTTTGAGGACCACTGAAATTCCTAGGCAGAATGACACATTTTTAATATAACTTAAATACACCAATACTGAAATTACAGTATTAGTTAAATTACAATAAATATTTCTCTAATGTACTACTTCCTCTCCTACCTCAATACTATTTTCACCATGTTATTCCATTTTTGAGGAACTTTCAATAGTTCCTTATTTCCTACCTTATCGAGTTTACATTCCTCTGCCTGTTTTTTTCAGCCCTCCACAATTTGTTCCTTATTTGATATTTCCAGTCTTATTTCCCAACATGCCTCAATATGTCTCCTTTTTTATGGTCTTATGAATATGGTTTATCTATGTTTAGCTCATGTTGTCTCCCTCTCTCGGAATACATTCCTTTCTTTTCATTACTTCTCCAAAAATTTTCTATCCATCCTTCAAGTACCCTCTTTTTATGAAGCCATCTTTGATTTCTTTGACTAATTTTCTTTATATGTTAGCATTCACAGACTTAGGAGATTTTAGAATAGTAGACTTTTAAAAAATAGACATGTCTTAATCTGTTTTTCATGGTATGTACCTATTGCTATTCTGTGTAGCATCTAACATAGTGCTGAGTTCAGAAGAGATGCCCAGTAACTCTCAACTAATGTGATGTTTAATTTTAAAGTGGTGTGTCCTGTCTAAAAAATGTATATAATCCAGGTCTCTTAGTTTGAGGTCATAAAGTATGAAAAAAATTTAGAGTTTACAACATTTAGTATCTTTAAGTAAATGGTAGGGGTGTGTGTGTGTGTGTGGAAATCAGGGGTTATAGTTACCTTAAGACATTTTGGTTGTTTAACCTGAACTAACCTGACCTTACTAAAGAAACCTTTTAAAAGGTTTTACAAACCTTTTAAAAATAGTTTAGGTAGAAGGCTGTTCAGTGAAAAATCATTTTTTTTTAGTAACTGCAAAGTTAACTACTCCAGAGAGATTTCCTTAAATGATATTCAGAACATCCTGGTAGAGGCAATCAGTTCCCTATCATTCCTTTAAAGAACATTCTCTCTTTCTGCTTCTTGGACTGCCCCTTCCTTTAAAGGAAACATGTTAAATCACCTTCTAACCTCAAGGTTACAAGCATTAATGAGGTAAATTATGTTATAAATCTTGCCAAAATGTATTGCCCTCATTTTTTCTAATTAGACATTTTCCTTGATTCTTCCCCATAACAGCTATTTAGCTAATCATAAACCAATTTGCAACAGAACTTGTTCTCCAAATAAATGTGATACTTTATGAATATATTTCCTGGATAGAATTTGAAAGCTTCTGTATTGGGCCAGAGTTTCCTCTTCATTCTATAGCAGGCCTAATCAAGTTCTGATCAATGTTTAATCTGCAGCATGGGCACTAGTATGAGTTTTGGAAGAATCTTGTTATCAGAAGAGTATTTTCTAGCTATTTCTGTGATCAGTGACAGATCAATGACAGTATTTTCAAAACAAGCTTTTTAATATATAAGCTTTTGAGGGCAGGAGTCATAATTTATTTGATTTTTTTATAACAGTGCATATTATATTGCCTAGTTCATAATGGGCAATTTCTATGAATTGAATGAGTGGATAAATTAGTTTGAAGAGTACACCCAATAGAGGATTCCATAGATGTTATGGGATGAAATGTGCCTCTCTCCAATTCTAATGTTGAAGTCCTAACCCCCAGGACTTCTGAACGTGACCTTCTTTGGAAATAGGGACATTGTAGATATAACTAATGTTAATGAGGTCAAACTGGAGTAAGGTTGGCTTCTAATCCAACATGACCAGTCCTTAAGAAAAAGGAATTTAAACACAAGCACATAGGGAGAACAGCCATGTTAAGATTGGAGTTATGCTGACAGAGCCAAGGAACTATCAGAAGGCAGCAGAAAGACATGGAAAAGATCCTTTCCTAGTCTTTTGAAGGACCATAGCCCAGTCTACAATTTCAGACTTATGGCCTCCAGAATTGTAAATCAATAATTTCTGTTGCTCCAGCCATTCAGTGTGTGATAGTCAGGACCCCTTCTGACTTCAGTTTGTAAAATAAGCCATACAAACTCAAGAGTGGGTTGCTGATGGGAAAAAAAAAAAAAAATTGAAAAAATTAAAAGGGCAAAGAAACCTCAATTCAGCTATTCTTCCTCCCACAGGTTGTACTGTTGAGTGAGGCCCTGTGCCCCGTAGGACTTCGGCGGCTACAGTACCGGAGATCTATGAGGTTTCTCACCTCACCCACGGAGGGGTCAAGGCAAGACCAGGGTGCAGGGAAATCTAAGGATTCCTACAGCCTCCACCGCCCGCAGGGAAAAAGCCAGGAAAGCGAAGGTTTCCTCCAGCCCCGCCTCGCGCGCATGCCCGGTCGGGAGGGCACCCTCCAAAGGGAGCGCCCCAGTCGGGCTCTCCCCGCTGCGGGACCGCCGAGCCGCAGCCCGTTCAGTGAGGCTTTCAGGCCCAGAGAACGTCGTTTTTCCCGCGTTCAAAGGGAACGGGGTGGAGCCCGACGCCGAGGGCACCCTAATTAAAGGGCTCTTCTAGCGCCTCCGGGAAACAGAAGGCCGCGCTGCTCCAAGAACGACACACTAAGATAATTACGGGGCAGTCACTCCACCCGGCTGCCTGGACCTCTGTTCTCAAGCTCGTCACAGCCGCCTTAACTGTCCCAGTGATAAGCTTGCCAGTAAGCGCCTCCTGGCAGCCACCCCCGGCCCTGTGCCCAGCGGGAGTCCTCAGGTAGCCCCAAAAGGCGCTAATGGCCCACTTGTCTTTCCCAGCTTCGAGTCAGGGCGTCCCTTTTCCCTCCCACCACCCCTCCGGGTCTGAGGCTGCCCAGCGTCTTCTCTGGGAAATTCCCGCCCGTGCAGTCGGGTCGTCTGCTGGCCCGTGTTCCAGGTGTGAGCTGGCGGGGTCAGGGTGGGACGGCAAGCGTGGGGTGAGTCGTATGGGAGCAGATTGAGCTCAGTACCCCAACAGCGAGCTTTCTCTCGGCCCACCCTCCGCTCCCCAGACGGCCGCCATCAAGCTCCTCCGCGGCGTCTGCAGCCCGTCCGCAAACACACGCCCACCCGCACGCCCAGCTCCGCCTGCCCAGGGAGAGACGCACTGAGCATGCTCGGCCGGGAGGGCGGAGCGCTCCCGGCGGCGCTTCGGGGCTGGAGCTCCTAAGGCCGCTCCGCGCCTGGGCCGCTCGCCCGCCCTCCCGCTCGGAGCCGCGCCCGCCGCAGGCTGCGCCCGCCCCGTCCCGCCCCGCCCCGCCCCGCCCCCCGCCGCTCGTCCCCGCCGCGGCCGCGCCGCCTGCAGCAGCACTAGCTGCTCCTCCCCGGCGGCCGCCCCCCGCGGGTCCCTCCCTGGCTGCGGGAGAGACGGAGGTAGAGGGAGGACACAGAGCCGCGCCGCCCGCACCGGAGACCTTCGCCTCGCCCCGCCGGCTCCTCACCCTCTGGGAGGAACATGGGTAAGTCATCCTTCCTCCCCCGTCATCGCCTGACATTTTTCTCTTTCTCGGCGTGTTGCAGGGTGGTAAACGTTTCTCGCGCAAAGTTGCCGATTTCGTCGGTGCACGGGTGTGAGACGGCTGCTCTTTCTCCGGGGAGAGTCGGCGCAAGCAGAACGCACGCCGGGTGCCGGGGCTGGAAGGGTCCCGAGCGCGGGGTGGGGTCTGGCCGCGGGGCCGGAGCGCCGCCGGCTCCCCGGCACCTGGCTGCCTCGCCTCCCCTCCTCCATTCTTCCTGCCGGTGCCCGGGCACCACGGAGCCGGCCTCGCGGGCTCGCGGGCTCGCATCCTCCGCTGCCTCCGCGCTTCCGAGGTCGCCCGCTCCTTTTCCCCCGCGTCTGCCCGGCTCGGGTCGGACCGCGGGAGAGACCACTTGGTCTAACTTCTTCCCCGTCAAGCGCGACCTTTCCTCATCTTGGGTACTGCTCATCCCGGGGCGAGGAAGTGGAAGCAAGTAGTTTGAGAAGGCGATTTTACAACCTGCACGGAAATTATTTTCCACGGGGGAGAGCGGACAGCCTCATAGGTTGAAAAGATGACTTGTCACAGGCCACGAGGAACGTGAGGCAGGGTAGAGCTGCTAGCTGTTGAATTAGTGCTGGGTGACAGCAATGTGCAATATTCAACACATTTTCTTGGTTCCTTCGTCTGTCAACTGTAGCAGGAAACTGCGCCTTGTAACGTGTTGTTACAGAACTTACATGCTGGTTATTCTTTACCAGCTTCCCCTGCCTAAATCTGCATAATCTGATTTTAGTTCCTTTGTATTTATAGTTAATCTGAAGAGATAGATTTGGATAAGAGATTTAAAAGCAAACGTGTTTTATAAAACTATATGTAATTTGACCTAAAATTTTTTGTCATACGTTGCTTGACTGTTACATTCAGTAATCAAAGAAAACGTCTTATGCTGTAATGCTGTAATTAATTAAAAGCTGTAAGTTTCTTTTAATAGTAGCAACTTGGAATATACAACTTAAACATGTTTCCCAGTTTGCTTTTACTCCTGTCTAGCATAATTTCCTCTTTTTAAGAATTTGCTACATTGGCATATCAATTTGGACTTTTCCCACCCCTTCTGTGCAAGTTATTTTAAGCTGGAGATGAGTGTGGTCCTTTCATCTGACGATACGGTGCTCAACACGTCTAGAGTTAAGTCATAGCAACTCAGAATCTTCAAAAAGAATCTAAATCTAGAAATGGTGTCGATGAGGCTTCCTTGGAAAAACAAGTGCTCCAAGCTCTGATTCAGACCTTTGGCCATATATTGTGAAGAGACAGTAAGTGTTGTAGGAGGAGATGGTATGTCTGAAAAATGATCTAGGGTCCTGGATTTTATTTTCAGTTGACTTGTTTTCACGTTTTAATGTGAGATCTATTGATAACGCTGAACAAATTGCTGTTAAAATAAGGTCGCCCAGTTTTGCATGTATACTCTTCTATAGAAGTAAAATTTTAAATTAATATTAGGTTATTAGACATACGGTGCCTGGCCTTTGAACATACACACATTTTCTTAATTATAGGCCTCAAGTTTGGCTTGTAAAATATTTCAGGTGCGCTTAAAAAACTCGTTTAACTAAATTTCTAACTTAAATGTTGAATCGGTCCTTTTTAGGGGAAGAAAGCCAATTCTTTTGCAACACTAGTGAATAAAAATACCTAAAATAAATGAAATCATCTACTTAAATCTTACATGCTATTGCTTGATTTAAAAATGGGGGGGCAGCAAATGGAAACTCATCTCTCATTTGAAGTCTTTTCAGATACTCTTTGGTTAGATAATCTCTCCTCTTATCACTGTTTGTACCTTGATAGAAGCTTTTTAGCATTTACGTAATCTACCTTGTAATGGAGCTTGCGTGTGTTGTACATTTAATCATAAGTTCTTCTAGAAGATGAAAATTATGTCTTGTTAATTTTTATGTTCCCCACAGTGCTTTTCACATTCATTTAACCTTTTTTTTTTTTTTTTAAGAGACATAGTCTCATTTTATCGCCCTCCGTAGAGTGCTGTAGCATCACAGCTCACAGCAACCTCCAGCTCTTGGCCTTAGGCAATTCTCCTGGCTCAGCCTCCTGAGTAGCTGGGACCACAGGCGCCTGCCACAATGCCCGGCAATTTTTTTTTAATTGCAGTTTGGCTGGGGCTGGGTTTGAACCCGCCATCCTCAGTATATGGGGCCGGCCTGCTACTCACTGAGCCACAGGTGCTGCCCCATTTATTTAATCTTTAGTAACTTAATTGCACTTAAAAGTACCTATTTGCATGTTTTGAACCTGAAAGTGTAGGCTCTGAACAAACATTTAGGTTGGTAGCTATTATGGAGGTGTGGAATATGCAGAAAGAAGTAGTTACGGCCTCTCTTTTCATTAAAATAAAAAATAGTTGGGTTTTCTCAGAGGTACGGGTTTTGAGTCAACTTTAGTCAAGCCATTTCCTTCTTTCTAAACTGGTCTTTTCTATAGTAAGGTGATTTCATGTAAGACCAGTAAGGATGTATAATAATGTAAAATTGAAACCTTGGAAAGCAGTTTTATATTTGAGCTAAGAAAGTTATTGCAATAATTGATATACATATAAGAAGGTACATACATACTGGTTAATGGTAAGATAAAAAAGCACTTTTTAAGGGGGGAGGATGGGTGAAGGGAGGGTAATTGGTGGGACCACACCTATGGTGCATCTTACAAGGGTACATGTGAAACTTACTAAATGTAGAATATAAATGTCTTAACACAGTAACTAAGAAAATGCCAGGAAGGCTATATTAACCAGTTTGATGAAAATATTTCAAATTGTATATAAAATCAGTGCATGGTGCCCCATGATTGCATTAATGTATATAGCTATGATTTAATTAAAAACTTTTTTTAAAAAATATTTCTGATGTGAAATCTTCCCCTAGATTGTTTCCTATCCAGGGAACACTAATCGTGTATTTTAGCAAAATTTAAAAATTTTTCTCAATGAAATTTTTAATATTTACTTAGATATGCAGTATTTCCCTATATAGTAACTTTTGCAAATGACATTTATAAATTACATATTCTACTCATTTATGGTTGTGAATGGATTTATTATTATTTTCTTTTTCTGGAACTTTACGTTAGAAATCAACAAACATTTTTTATAGAGCTAGGTATTTTAGGTTTCACAGAGCAAAAGGAAAGAGCCATGAACTGTTCTCATCAAAAGGCTAAGAGCCTTTTCTACATTTAAAATCATTTTTTATCATACTTCTTAGAAAAAAAGGCAGAAAAATGGATTTGATCCATGGGCCACTTTGGCGATCTTTCATCTAAATTATAGCACAGTTTTCAACCTATATTCATAAGTGTAATAATTTATAGATTTGTGTGAGTTTCATCTGTAGTTATATCATTTATGCTATGGGACAGACATAAAATTATTTCTCTTGTTTTACTGCATTTAATTAAATTCCAGAAATTAATGAATAAAAGTGTTGATCCTGAGTTTACTGTTGCTTTTTCTCTATGTAAGGTATCATTTTAATAACTCACCATTGCTTATGATATTTGCTATGCGCACATATTAATATTGACACTAATGGGGTTGCTCTCTATTCCTAGTTTCTGAAGTGTATTATTTATTTACTTCTTACCATGAATTTATTTAATCATGTTTAATGCTTTTTCTTCATTTATTTATTGAAATTATTATATTTCTTTTCTTTTTATCATGGCTAAATAAACATATGAAGAGTTTTCTGATGTTATTCGTACAATTGTACAATTGTACAATTAATAATACAATTAAAATTAATTGTATTAATTTTATTAATCAACCACTAAATACGATTTGCTTCTGTTTTATTGAGAATTTTTCTCAATCATCTATGAGATTGATCTGTAAAATTTTCTTCTTGTGCTGTTTGTTCAGATCTGGTTTCAGTGCTATATCAGCCTCATAAAATGAGTTGAACTCACTCAATTTATCATTCTCTGAAAGAATTTGCATATAATTGAAATGATCTCTTTCTTGAATATATGAAAGGACTAACCTGTAAAAATACCAAACAATATTCTTCTTAGTAAAGTATCTCAGGACTGGAAAAAAAAAAAAATCCAGTGTATTCAGTACTACTGTGAAACCAATTTATAATCACTCACAGTTGCATAAGAAGAATGAAACACAACTATAGCCTAGGATGAAGGAGGGAAGGGGAAGGGAGGGGGGTGGATTGATAGAGGGAGAGTTAGTAGGGGGACCACACCTATGGAGCACATTGCAAGTACAAGTTGGATCTATCAGGTGTAGAATGCAAATGTCTTAATGCTGTAATTGGGTAAATGAGGTGAAAACTATGTTGATTAGTAGGATGTAAGGACTCACAATTAACACATCGAATCCCATAATGGCATAAATGTATTTATGATCTATGTACAAATGACTTAATAAAAAAAATTTTTTAAAATACCAAACACCAGTAAGTTTAGATGTATATGTTTGTGTATGTACATTTTTTAATTTTTAATTCAATTGGATAATTATATATGTATTAAGATTTTTGCTTCTAATAAGTGAGGTCTGATAAGACATTACAGGAAATTGTCCTTTTTACCTATAATTTTCAAGTTCATTAACATATATTTGTACTACTTTGAATTGTAAAATATTTTATTATGAAAAATTTCCAAATATGTTCATCAAATAGAGTAATTTAAATAATCTCCCATGAGCCTATCACCCAAGTTGAATTATATAAACCTTTTACCATCTTATTCCATTTATATTTCTTAGGTACTCATTTTTGACATAAATTTTTTTTCTCAAGCTGTCTCCGTGGGTAGAGTGCTGTGGCATCACAGCTCACAGCAACCTCAAACTCTTGGCTTTAACGTGATTCTCTTGTCTCAGCCTCCCAAATAGCTGGGACTACAGGTGCCCACCACAACACTTGGCTATTTTTTTTGTTGTTGTTGTTGAAGTTGTCATTGTTTTAGCTGGCTCAGGTTGGGTTTGAATCCACCAGCCCCAGTGTATGTGGCTGGCAACCTACCCACCGAGCTGAGGGCCCATTTGACATAAATATTTAAAAGTAAATACATGATGTGATTCACTATGTAATAATTAATAAACTAACAATCATCTGTAAATGGCTTCCAGTGGCCTGTCTACATTTAATATTCCCCTGTATTTGGGGGATGAATCCCTTTGAAAATAAGTTTCTAAACTTAGTCTGATTTTCTTTATTGTTTCTCAGAATTAATGAGTTTGAAGGCTCATATAACCTTCTTAGTCATTTTCTGTTCATGGCTAAAAACTACCATGCAATTATAACATAATATATCAAAGAAAAAATACTCAACTTGGATTTTGAAGAGTTGAATTTTAGTTTCTGCTTATTATTCATATGAGATTAGGACAATTATTTAGGCCTTCTGTATCTGTTTCCTTAATTGGATAAACAGGGCACAAATACTTGGCTCCTACTGATAATGGGAAAATTGAAATATGTAAAGTTTTAAATGCTATAGAGCATGTCATGTGCAAAAAATGCTATGGAATGTTGTGATTGATCAGTGCAAATTTCTTTCCACTTCTGAACAAATAATCAATGTGCATGATTTATTAATTACATATAAGTAACTCAATTGCTATATATTAAGGATCCTGTCTTAAATTTGGCCTACAATATTCGACATGAGCAGATTTTTATAAAGACCTTAACCTAATAAAAATCTTACTACTGTTATTGGTGTTGGGTAAGGAAGGTGATGTTTTCAACTATTCTTTTAAAGGTTTGTGTTCTAACCAATGGCACAGTATGACTTCCTTATTGTCCTTGTACTTAGATAATTAAGACAGAGATACTAGGGTTCTATGTATCAATACATCTTCTGTTTACAACTTATTATTTCTGTCATTTATTCTCTTATTTTTCATAATTCTTATATTAAAATTTTGCATTGCCTTATATGCTTAAACAATAGCCAGTTTTGGTTACTAGGGAAAAAATGAACAAGAAATCCAAACAGAAAATGGGTTATGTTCTTTTTGTCTACATACTTGTTTAATCACGGAACTGGATACTTTTGTATAATGCTGGAGTTAATTTATCTTAGTAAGGAAGAAAAATAATAGGATGAAAGTAGCTGGGTATTTTAATTGACTCTAAAATAGGATTTGAAATGCCATAATATAGAAACTCATTCTTATTCTCTGCTTCCCTTCTAATCAGTTTGCATAAAGTAATATGCAGAGACGTTTAGTTCCCAAGGACACACGTACACTCACACACACGTATCTTAATATTTATAATTTACCTTTATAATAGGAGACAGTTTTTAGTACAAAGAGACACGGGAAAAGTGTTTTAGCAAAGCGTAAGTGACAACCTTGCATCATTCTTTTAACCCTCTTGTTTTTTGGGTGATATCTGAATCTTAAATTTGTATTTCCCACAACTGCTTGTAACACCCCTCAATGTGACAATGGCAATAACCTGTGGCAGACTTTTCATGCCAGCTGCTATCCGTGTGATTTATAACTTTATCACCCTCCGTGATTAACAGTAATTGAAAAAGTTTCTTTTGTTTATTCTCTTATTTTTTCATAATCCTTATATTAAAATTTTTCATTGGCTTCTATGCTTAAGCAATGGCCAATTTTTGGTTGCTAGGATAAAAATGAATAAAAATGCAAACAGAAAATGGGTTATGTACTCTTTTTATCACACAGTGGACTGAGAATAGGAGATGAGTAATCATTTTGAGCGTAGGCATTTTGTTCCTGGAAAAAATGCAAAAGAATAAATTTGACCTAATAATAAAAGGGTTCCACTTCTGAAGCTACTATAAAACTGTAACTTCTTTTTACTAGGACTATAATCAATTTAGAATCAAGTATCAAAACATCTGAGTTCTCATGTTTGACACCACCAGTAGGTAAGTATTAAATCATCACCAATGATAAGAAGAAAACTAGGCCAAAGGATTTGGGAACCTGCTCAGGCCACCTTAGGATTAAACCTACCTTCATTATTACTTACAGTATTGCCGTGTGTGGCACACCACCTGGGCATCCTGATTATGGAAACATTTATTCTTTTGGTCAGGTTTTATGATACACCAGTTACAACAATATTGAACATTATTATTTTTTTAAACTTAATTTTCTCATTTTTAAGTGATATATGGTTAAAGAGCCAGGGATGTGAGATGGGGGAGGAAGAGGAGATTTTTTTGAGAAATGTATGGAGGCAGCATTTACCCAAAGGGCAAGAAACCATCTATCAAAAAGATCCCTGCATATGCATGTTTATCACAGCTCTATTCACAATACCAAAGACATGGAATGAACCTAAGTGGCTATCAACAGATGATTGGATTAAACATGTATGTGAGATATATGTGTGTGTGTGTGTGTGTGTGTGTGTGAGTGAATGTGCATACACATACACAATGGACAGCTACTTAGCAATACAAAGAATGAAATCATGTCTTTTTTAGAAACATGAGGGAACGGTAGGTCATTATCTTAAGTGAAACTTTAGTAACAAATAACTGCATGTTCTCACTTGTAAGTAGGAGCTAAGTGATGTGTATACATGTACATAAAGTGTGAAATAATACACACTGGAGATTTGGAATGGTGAATGCGGAGAGATGTGAAAGATGAGAAATTACTTAATGGGTACAATGTACATTATTTGATGCACACACTAAAATCCCAGGCTTCAGACCCATGTAATATATCCATGGAACAAACTGGCACGTGTACCTCTTGAGTTTATCCAAATAAAAAAATGTAACCCCCTGATATAACCACTCTTAATAGTTTGATATACATTTTGCAAGGTCTCTACACACACACACACACACACACACACACACACTATTCTCACAGTGTTATTTAATATCACGTTGTACATGTTGTTCTATAACTAACCTTTTCCACTCAACATTGTGTTCTGAACTATTCAGCAAATAACTTTTTAAAATATTACTTTAAAAAATAGAAATAAAGTTCAAGAGACTAGGTAAGACAAAGTGTAAGCTTGGATATACAAATAGAGAATGAATGTCCTCATCTTTTCTTGAGCTCTTTTAAGCTTATGACACTATAAATTATTACTTTTCATTATTTGGTTCAGTCTCATTCTTTCTTACCTACACGTGTACATTGGGCATTAACTCTGCTATTGAGAATCCACGGTTTTGAGTGCTAGAACTGGATGCTGGGAAATAAATGTAGCTTTGCCCTTGAGACACATCAACCTGGTTAGGAGGAAACAAAATTAAACATATCAGTGACCTATATTAAAAATGTCAGGGCTACAAAGAGGAGTGGACAATTCTTCTAGAGAGGAAAATAGTCTTCTTAAATATATATAATGTCTGAGTTGAGTCTTGATAATGAAAAAAAAAAATATATATATATATATATATATATATTTACCTACTAGACTTGTACAACTCAAGATGAGAAAGGAAAAAATGAGAAGGAAATAGAATCTGGTAGTGAAATACTACTAAGTTCTGTAAATTCAGTGACTCAAGGATGTGAGTATTAAATTATAGGTAATGGCAGTAGAACTAAGTTAATCTAATTACTTGTTAAGCAGCTAAAAAAGACATTTTTCTAAATTCAATTCATTTTCAGTGATATGTACTCCTTATATTGTCAGACACAGCTTTATCATATACCCTCCCGCTATGATGGTTAGATTAGATATTCATTTCACTAAACATGAGTATGTTTTAATTAAAATGCCTCCTGAGAAAATAGAATGTCACATTTTTAAATAGAATTTCAGGTTGCTATAGCAACTAATAAAACTGTCACTATTTATTTTAAATAATGTAAGCATCTTTGAAGATGTAAATCGTTTTCAAAATAGCTTGATATCATCTAATATCAGTTATTGTTAAATTGAATTGTATTAATAATTAACAATAATATTAACATTAATATTGTTAACGTTAATGATTAATTATTGTTAATTAATTATTAATATTAATTAATAATTATTGTTAACATTAATTATTATTAATGTGAATAATATTTAAGATGAATATTTCATCTTAATATATCAGAAACTACAGAAAATGTATTGAAAAAGAGAAAATAGTGATATCCTTAAAAAAAAAAAAAAATTTAGAGACAGAGTCTCACTTTGTCGCACTTGGTAGAGTGCCGTGGCATCACAAGTCACAGCAACCTCCAGCTCTTGGGCTTAGGTGATTCTCTTGCCTCAGCCTCCTGAGTAGCTGGGACCACAGGCACCTGCCACAACGCCCAGCTGTTTTTTGTTGTAGTTTGGCCGGGGCTGGGTTCGAATAGTGGTATTCTTTTTAAAAAGCTTGATGGGTTAGATAGAGACACATGTTCAACATACCTTCTACAAAAGAGGAGTCAATTTCTTTTCACTAATCACATCATCGGTTACATTCAAATCGCCAATAAAAATCTCTCTCTCTCTCTTTTTTTTTTTTTTTTTTTTTCCTGAGTATGTCCAACCACTCCAGCATAAGGATAGCTCCGTGAGGGGAGCAGAGAGTAATGGAAGGCCTTAAATACGTCCTTGTTTACTATGTAGAGCTCCTGCGGTCAAATCCCTGCAGGAATCCTTGTCTGGTGATGTTGGAAACAAAAGGCCTACTGTAAAACAATGTAAATATTTTTAAATGTTTTATACAATGTAATTATACAATGTAGAATTTCAAAGCCTTCATAATATCTTTTGATACCTAGGTCAGTGAAAATCGAAAAAATATGTAATCTTGTCTCTACTTACCTAAAAGAGGCAGAGACCCCTAGAATATTAAAAGAATCATTTTGTTTTGTATTTACCCGGATGGATTCAGAGAACATTCTCAGAAGTAAAGAATCTCAAGAATGGAAAAGCTAGCATTCCATGTACTCACTACTAATCTGAAAATAGTAGATCGACAACTACATACCCACAAAAGAGGGAAACACAATTCAAGAAGAGGGAGGGGTCTGGATTAGTTCCCACTTGTTGGGCCCAAAATGTAGAGGTATGTGGTACACTTCCTGCATGTAGGACTCAACTACAACTCAGACTTGATACTTTACCTTACAAATGCAAATAATGTAATCTAATAGTATGTACCATCATATTAATCTGTAATAAAAAAAAAAAAGAAGGAATCAGTTTACAGTCAAGAACCCAAGATTAAAGATAAGGAAGAATACCAGCTAAAGACTTCCAGGGCAAGTTCAAGGTCTAAAAGCACATTCCAAAATTTAAAAGCATGTGTATTACTAGTGGACTACCCTGATGCTTTTTCTTTTTAAGGAAGCAACAAATTACTATATTACTCTGGTTAATCTTTATCTGGCCTCATTTTCCTTGCCTGTAGAATAGGAAAAATAATGTTCTGCAAATGAAATTATTTTAAGTCTTCTAACACAGTGTCTATAAACTCTGGGCCTCTTCTTTTGCCAACTCTTTTTGAGCTTAATAATTTAGGAAGTCCTACCCAGCCTTAGAAATGGACAGAAGAGTATTTTCACTTAAGATTAAAGGTTTAGAATAAAGGAAGAGTTAAAAAGTCCTACTCTGGCTGAGCATGGCAGTTCAGCCTATAAACCTAGCACTTTGAAGGCCTAAGCACAAGGATTGCTTGAGGCCAGGTGTTTGAGACCAGTCTAGGTAATTTAGCAGAATCCCATTTCCATAAAAGAAATTTTAAAAGATTGCCTGGGTATGATGGCAGGCACCTAGCTACTGGGGAGGCTGAGGTGGGAGGAGCAATTGAATCCAGAAGTTCAAGGTCACAGGGAGTGATACCAATGCAACTGTACCCCAGCCTACATGACAGAGCAAGACCTTGTCTATAAAATAAATAAGTAAAAGTCCCACTGTTTTTCTTTTCCTAAAGGAGAAGACCATGGATGGCAAAGCAAAATAAATGGTTTCATTAAAAAACAATGCAAAAAAGATTCTATGAGATTCTTTGTTTTATTAGTGTGTGAATGATTCATTACTTACATTTAAAAATTGCCATCCACAGTTTTGCTTTTATCTATTTTATATTCCCTAGAATAGTAAAAAAGAGAGTAATTTTATTTCTTTATAGTGTTTTATTTTAATGTATAAAGGATTTGAAAATTTTAGGTGAAGATTTCTCTTATGCCCTAATGTCTTTCAGCCTTCGTTGCATATCTATGAAGATTCCTAGACTCTTTTACAGCAAAGTGGCACAAAGCTAGTTATTTATTATTATATGTATCTCTGGAAATGTTTTGTATGA